>PVIY010019128.1:0-46362 GCA_004026745.1 Myrmecophaga tridactyla
CATTGGTGTGCAAATGTCCGTTTGTGTCTTTGCCCTTAAGTCCTCTGAGTAGATACCTAGCAATGGTATTGCTGGGTCATATGGCAAATCTATATTCAGCTTTTTGAGGAACCGCCAAACTGCCTTCCACAGTGGTTGCACCATTTGACATTCCCACCAACAGTGAATAAGTGTGCCTCTTTCTCCACATCCTCTCCAAGGTCCTCACTTTTAAATTCTGTGATTTTTCTAGTTTAGAAAGACAGAAGTGTGAAAAATACTGTTAAATTTAATATAAAATAAAAATCTTTAGTTCATTTCATAAATTGAGTAACTGGGAAAAATGAAGCACTTACCCCCAACAAAATCAAGTGCCTATATGTTGTATATTTCTCATTAATTTTATTTATACCAGTATGTTTCTTGTGGGGTTTCCCTTTTTTGTTTCTTATTATTTATAGGTTCATCTCCCCTCCTTACCTCCCCAAGGTAATAAAGAATGCTGATGAGAGAAGCATTTCCCTAATTTTCAAATTGTTGAGCTGTTTGCAATGATGGGTAAGTACAAACTAAATGCATTTTTTAGCTATAATTAAATGTTAGACTGGGAGAGAAATTTTTTTCTTTATTGTATGTATTTGATAAACATTTTTTTAATAAAACATAACCACATAACACAAACGTTCTTTCTGTTCTTATTATATAATCAGCAGCTCACAATATCATCAAATAGATGTATATTCATCATGATCATTTTTTAGAACATTTGCATCAATTCAGAAAAAGAAATAGAAAGAAAACAGAAAAAAATTCATACATACCATACCCCTTACCTCTTCCTTTCACATAGTGAAATGATCACCAGCATTTCAATCTACTAAATTTATTTTAACATTTGTTCCCCCTATTATTTATTTATTTTTAATCCATATGTTTTACTCATCTGTCGATAAGGTAGGTAAAAAAGGAGCATCAGACACAAGGTTTTCATAACCACACATTCACATTGCAAAAGCTCTATCATGATACAGTCATCCTCAAGAAACATGGCTACTGGAACATAGCTCTGCATTTTCAGGCAGTTCCCTCCAGCCTCTCCATTACATCTTGACTAACAAGGTGATACCTATTTAATGCGGAAGCATAACCTCCAGGATAACCTCTCGACTCTGTTTGGAATCTCTCAGCCATTGACACTTTATTTTGTCTCATTTTGTTCTTCCCCCTTTTGGTCGAGCAGGTTTTCTCAATCCCTTGATGCTGAGTCCCAGCTCATTCTAGGATTTCTGTCCCATCTTGCCAGGAAGGTCCACACCCCTGGGAGTCGTGTCCCATGTAGAGAGGGGGAGGGCAGTGAGTTTGCTTGTCGTGTTGGCTGAGAGAGAGGGGCCACATCTGAGCCAACAGAAGAGGTTCTCTTGAGGGTGACTCTTAGCCTAATTTAAGTAGGTTTAGCCTGATAAACTTTTTTTTAAAGAAACTTTATAATGTAGATTTATATAATGTTTTGTGTTTAGTTAATAGATTTTCAATTAAACATTCTTTGTGTTAACTATTAAACTTTTTGAGTGATTGTTTTATGCAGAATACAGATGGGAGATTCCAAAGAAACTGTCAAGAGGGATTGTGATTTTCTTAGAGTCTGATGGCAAGATAGAATGCTTGATAAAGAAACTTAACTTGTAAAGAATGAATACATTCTGAACATGGAATTGCTATTATTAGCCAACAGTTGAATAATAGATAGACAAAAGAAAATAACCTCACATAGAAATAATAGAATATGAACTTTATAACCGAGCCGAGCAGCAAATCAGTGGTCCCAGAGAAGTTATGTTTTCTAACTCTTGTGACTATTCTGTGGTGCCCTAATGTTAATGGAAAGAAAGACTGAAGTATGGAGATAGACGGTTGGTGATCAATCTATATAACATCTGAGTTTCTTCTTTTCCTCTTTTTCCCTTTCCTCCTTCAGTTTGAGGTAGGGATTGGACAAGGAAGTATTAGAACAATGGAGAGAATGGCCTGCCCTATCCTAAATCAGAAAAATTGGACTGAGTAATTGGAGACTGAGGTTTTTTTTTCTTTCCCTAATCCATCTCCCTTAAGATATTATTTTTCTGATTATTTTTTCCCTGAGTTTTTTTTTAATTTAAAAATTTTTATGATATTATATATTCACAAACCATGTATGTAATCATCCAAAGTGTACAGTCATTGGTTCACAATATCATCATATAGCTGTGCATTTATCATCACAATCAACTTTTTTTCCTTGTAAAAAATAACATTTATAGAAAAAAGCAATACGTTTCAAAGCGCATCACAACAATTAGTTGTAGAACAAGTATCAGAGTTTGGTATGGATTACAGTTCCACAATTTTAGGATTTTAGTTCTAGCTGCTCTAAGATACTGGAGACTAAAATATCAATATAATGATTCAGCAGTCATACTCATTTGTTAAACCTTACCTTCTCTATATAACTCCACCATCACGTTTGATCTTTCTCCCGCTCTTTAGGGCTATTTGGGCTATGCCCATTCCAGCTTTTTCATTTTGGAAGGGGCTGTTGATAATAGGGGATAGGGGGAAAGCTGATGTTCTGGAGAAGCTGGCTCCTCTGCATTTCAGGACTTACTTATCTGGTTCAGGGACCCATTTGGAGGTTGGAGGTTTCAGGAAAGTTACCCTAGTGCATGGAACCTTTGTCTTGTATAACACCTTAGGTGTTCTTTAGGATTGACAGGAATGGTTTTGGTTGAAGTTTGGCAAGCTGTGACAGGTGAAAGCTTGCATAAGATTGATATCTAGAGTAGCCTCTCGATCTATCTGAACTCTCTCAGCTACTGATACCTTATTTGTTATACTTCTTTTCCCCCTTTTGTTTAGGATGGCATTTTGATCCTGGAGGCTGAGTTTATAAAATTAGACGATCCTGGTATTTTAACTCTAGCATTTACTTGCCAAAGTTTGTCTTTGTCACACATTTCCTATCGCTTGTCTTTTTAAAAATTAACATATGTATGTATGTCACATGGTAAGCTAGAAAACTTCAATCTGCTCACGTTCTTTAATAGAGGGGCCGACATACTTTAGTTGTCAACTTGTGACAAGTGTGCAAGCCAAAGCTTCTTCATAGTTCTCTTCCACATTCCCTTCTGTGGCCATGACTACATTGCCTGCATGCTGCCCAAATCCTTCACTCTATCCAGCCTCACATCTGGCTCCAAATTGGCTATATCTTTATTGAACTCCTGTCAACTTTTCATTTTGGGAGCTCTTGCTTATAGTCTGAGCTAGGCATTAATAAAATTGATTTCTACTCCCTTTCCTGCTTCACTGTAGAAAGTGCTGAAATAAAAAACACTCACTATTTAAAAACACATACATAGGTAGTCACAGAAAACCATCAGGTTTTAAAGTGCAAATCATGTATATTTGAATTTTTGATTGAGGATGTTATGCAGTCATTTTTCAGGTTCATGGAATAATCATAAAAGATGACTAATTCAACATTTCTGGTAAAAGGTTTTATTTGAAATGATTTCTCAAGTGATTTTCTGTTTTCGTGCTCAACTAAATACCCCAGAAACCCACTGTTTCTTCAGTGTGCGCACTGGCCAGATGCTAGCATCCTCTAGGCCTCCTTACTCCCTGAGATGTTTATAACCTATCCTAATCTGACAACTACAGGGATGCTTACCAGAGTAAAGCAGTCTTAAAATTGTCAGAACAATTTTTACGGTGGGAGTGTGTTCACCACTTGAAGTTTCCTTGACCTTTGGATTTTTGTTAGCTTATATCTCATCAGCCTTCTCAAAGTTTCCTGCTTCTCTACCATGTAATTCTTCTTCAAGACAGAAAAGGAAGGAACTCAATTAAATGGCCCTTTATTTTGTTGTATGTCATCTCCCTAAGATTTGACTTTGCCAAATCATTGTGGTCTCTGGAGGCCCTCTTTGGTTTTTTACATCCATGCTAGATAGAAAATGGTATGGCACTTGTTTTTCTTAAGAAGAAATAAGTATATGTTAATGACATATTAAGCACATGAAAATTCTTAAATTCGTGTTTTCTAATGAAGAAATTAGAGTAACTTGGATATACATAAGTATTAGGGTTTTTCCTCTCTCCATATAGATGAAGGATCTTATCTTTCTCAAGAAGGTTAGATCATTTTATTCCAGTTAAGATCTTTGTAAGTTTATTCAAGCTCAGGGAAGACTTCTTTCTATTAATAAGTGACAGAGTCTGGCTCAGTCTTGTGGCCAGCATATGTGTGCCTACATTGGAGCTGACTGGCTCCAGGCATCTGTTTGGCAAAGCTAACATGACAAAGTTTTGTTTTACAAAGAATGCTTTGTGAAAGATTATCAAATTATCTTTAACCCTGGGATCCATTTTATTAGTAGAACCATTGTAGCTATTATTATTTTTTAAATTAAAAAAAATATATAACAACAAACATAAACATTCTTAACATATAATCATTCTGTTCTACATATATAATCAGTAATTCATAGCATCATCACATAGTTGCATATTCATCATCATGATCATTTCTTAGAACATTTGCATCAATTCAGAAAAAGAAATAAAAAGACAGCAGAAAAAAATTCATACATACCATTGATCACTAGCATTTCAATCTACTAAATTTATTTTAACATTTGTCCCCCATTATTTATTTTTATTCCATATGTTTTACTTGTCTGTTAATAACATAGATAAAAGGAGCATCAGACACAAGGTTTTCACAATCACAGTCACGTTGTGAAAGCTATATCATTATACGATCATCTTCAGTAAACATGACCACTGGAACACAGCTCTACAATTAATTTTTAACTTTAAAAAGAAAATAGTTTCACTAAAAAACAGAGTATAGGGGATGTTATTAAAGTAAAACATTAGAGTGGTTAGCTTTTGTGTATTTGAAAGACTGTTGGGAACGTTGAATTGTTAGGCTATTTTTAATGATGTCTCTTCCAGAGTGAAATAAAGCAAGTTTTAATTATTCCTGCTCCGGAAACACAAATTATTGCTCACCAAAATGGGTACATTTTAAAAGCGTAAACTGTGAAGTCCTTTTTTTTTGTTACCAATTGTTGATTATCATTAGTAGAATTTACTTACTAGTGAAAATCAATTACGATGTACCCAAAGTCTTCCATAGGACACATCGCTTGTGTTACTTAGGCACACGCTAAAAAGCTGCAGAAGGAATTCTTTGTTATGTGGTTCATGATGCTTTCCCTCAGTTTTATGGATTCAGTGTTGTTTTTCCTAAGAAAATGACTTTTCTTACGTTATTACCTTTTAAAATTATTACTGGCTGAGATCCTTAAAGAGTGCGTTATATGTGTAAAGAAGTTTGAGAAAAGAATTTCAAATGTCAGTAGGCCATTATCCACAGATGAAGATTTTCTTTGTTTCTGACTTCTAAGTATTGATGAAAGAGAAAAACTCTGAGTTCTGTGTTTTGAATTTAAATGCTAAATAGTATTGGTATTTATAGAAGGATGTTTATTTTTCCCCACTTGTTTTAGTTAAGATTTAGATGGCTTATTTTGTTTAGGAGTCATAGAAGAGACTGTGTTGTAATTGGGCCTTTTTTTTTTTAATCTCTACACACATACTTTCTATACATGGTACACAATCACGATATCATCACATAAATGTGTGTTCATTCAGCACTGTGATAATTTTTTTGAAGAGTTGCATCACTCCAGAAAAAAAGAAAAAAGAGAAATTCATATATACCATGCACCTTGCCCCCCCATTGACCACTAGTGTTTACATCTACCCAATTTATTTTACCCTTTGCCCTCCCCATTTATTTATTTTAATCCATTATTTTTTACTCAAATGTCCATACCCTGCATAAAAGGATCATCAGTCACATAATCACGTTGTAATGTTATGTCTTTATACAATTGTCTTCCAGAATCTAGGTTACTGGAACACAGCTCAACAGTTTCAGGTCCTTCCCTCTAGCCACTCCAGTATACCTTAAACTAAAAAGGAGTAGCTATATAATGCATAAGAATAACCTCTAGGATAATCTTTTGACTCTGTTTGAAATCTCTCAACCACTGAAACTTTATTGTGTTTCATTTCTCTCTTCCCTCTTTTAGTCAAGAATGCTTTCTCAGTCTATTGATGCCTAGGTCATGGCTTATTCCAGGCTTTCTGTCACATGTTGCTAGGGAGATTTACACCCCTAGGAGTCATATCCCACATAGGTGGGAAGGCAGTGAGTTCACATGCCAAATTGACTCTCTCTCTGAGAGGCCACTTCTGAGCAACAAAAGAGGTTCTCTTGGGGAGACTCTTAGGCCTAATTTTAAGTAGGTTTAACCTATCCTTTGCAGGAATGAATTTCATAGGGGCAAACCCCAAGATCGAGGGCTTGGCCTATGGATTTGGCTGTCCCACTGCTTATGAGAATATTAGAAATTCTCCAAATGGCAAAGTAGGAATATTTCCTCCTTTCTCCCCATTTTCCTAAGGGGCCTTTGCAAAATACTTCTTTATTCACTGCCCAGATCTCTGTGAAATTTATCAGGGTATCACACTAACCTGGACAAACCAACAAAATCTCACTCCCTATTCAAGATTCCATGTACTAAAATTTATATTTTGACTAGTGTGTTTCCTCATATAACTTATGTGGACAGCTTAATTGAACACCATAAGTACATGGAACCTTGAGTAGGGCATGAAATTTTTTAGGTTTGTCCACAGTGATGCCCCAATAAATCCCAGAGTGATTTGAACAGTGAATAAAAAAGTATTTGCAAAGTCCCCTTGGGGGAATGGTGAGAAAGGGGGAAAATTCAGCTTCCCCAAGTGGAGAATTCTTGATATTCTCACAAGCAGTGGGGACAACCAAAGCATTAGGCTGAGCCCCCAATGTTGGGGTTTGTTCATATGAAACTTAACCCCACAAAGGATAGGCTAAGCCTACTTAAAATTAGGCCTAAGAGTCACCCTCAAGAGAACCTCCTGTTGCTCAGATGTGGCCTCTCTCTCTGAGCCAACATGATAAGCAAATTCACTGTCCTCCCCCTGTCTATGTGGGACATGACTCCCAATGGTGTGGACCTTCCTGGCAACGTAGGGCAGAAATCCTAGAATGAGCTGGAACTCAGCATCAAGGGATTGAGAAAACCTTCTCAACCAAAAGGGGGAAGAGCGAATGAGACAAAATAAAGTGTCAATGGCTGAGAGATTCCAAACAGAGTCGAGAGGTTATCCTGGAGGTTATGCTTCCGCATTAAATAGATATCACCTATTTAGTTAAGGTGTCATGGAGAGGCTGGAGGGAACTGCCTCAAAATGTAGAGCTGTATTCCAGTAGCCATGTTTCTTGAAGATGATTGTATAATGATAGAGCTTTTGCAATGTGACTGTGATGTGGTTGTAAAAATCTTGTGTCTGATGCTCCTTTTATCTACCTTATTGACAAACAAGTAGAACATATGGATTAAAAATAAATAAATAATAGGGGGAACAAATGTTAAAATAAATAAATTTAGTAAATTGAAATGCTAGTGATCAATGAAAGGAAGAGGTAAGGGGTATGGTATGTATGCATTTTTTTCTGTTTTCTTTTTATTTCTTATTGTGAATTGATGTAAATGTACTAAGAAATGATCATGTTGATGAATACGCAGCTATGTGATGGTACTCTGAATCACTGATTATATATGTAGAATGGAATGATCATATGGTAAGAATGTTTGTGTTTATATGTTGGTATGTTTAATAAACAAAATAAATAAAAAAAAGATTCCATGTACTTAATGGTGTTCAAATAAACAGACCATGAAAGTTAAATTAGGAAATATAGTACCCAAAATACCAATATTTCACCAAATAAACATCTTTCCCTTTAGTCTCACCCAGAAGATGAGGTTTTAAAATATGGACGATAGCATCCTTTACCCAGTCTTGTAATGTACCTTAATCCTAACCAGATCAGCTTCATTCCTTTGTCTAGTTGAAGTCTGATCTCTTTTTCAGCTTTTCGAACAGTTCATTTGAAGTCAGATACTGCTGGCTTTCATAGTTTCAGAGCTCTGACTCTGAGTCTTAGGTGTCACATGGGAAAGACCGTGTTATCTACAAACAGCTCAATATCTCAGAATTTAGAATTAACAGTTATAACTCCTGAAAATATGTGACTGCTGTAGGAGCTTACAATCTATGACCCTTTATGATAAACCCCAACCTGATAACCCAACTGGGTCTGTTTTGACCCTTATCCTAGAATGCTGGCTCATTAGAAAAATCAGAATGACTTTATATGTCGTATGTGTAGACTGCCAGTCTAGCGCTAGAGCTGGAGTCTGGTGCAGTTTTAACATTAGTTGTCTTCAATTTTTCAATAAGTTAAATTTTCTTTCACCCAAATAATTGAAGTTTAGGCATTAAAAATGTTCTTGATGTATTTTTGCTTTAAATTAAATGCATTTTTTGCATTAAATTTCATTATAAATTTTGTGTTTTATATGCAAGATAAATATGTTGAAATTGCAGTTGTGTGTATCTGTTATTTTAAAAATACCTAGATGATCAGCAAGCTTTGAATTCAATCATGCAAGATTTGGCTGTTCTTCATAAGGCCAGTAGACCAGCATTATCCTTACAAGAAACTAGAAAAACAAAGTCATCATCACCAAAAAAGCAGGTATTTGTTTCAATAATATCTTAATTAAATATATCCATTGTTTTATGAATTGTTTTCCTTTAATTTCTGCTCTTATAGAAGGTTTGTAAAGTGTTTAGCTTTTTTTTTTTTTTTTTTTTTTTTTTTTTTTTTTTTTTTTTTTTTTTTTTTTTTTTTTTTTTTTTTTTTTTTTTGGCTTTCAATATGTTTATTTTATGAGGTATTTGTAACATTCTTAGTTCAATTTGAGGGATTGAACAACCATACACGCTGTATGCTGAGCAGACAGGGTGAGAAGAATTAGGAAATCTCCAGCATACTTTTGTTTCACTTTTCATCAAATTTATGCATTCTCTTGAGTGTTTAGCTTTTATACTTTTGAATCACATATTTTGTTGCATTTCTCCATTAGATGTTATATTTTAACAAATAGTAGAGGTTCATTTAATGTGGTAACTGCTCTCTAAAACCTGGTATTTCATCCATTTTTAAAACACCTAAAATAAGCAAATTGTTTTTATTTCAAGTAGTCTGTTATTTTTGGAAGCTTATTATTTATAAATGAAGGATGATTTTGATTCTTTTAAATAAAATTAGTTTGAGATGTCCACCAGGAAAAGTAGAGATATGGCATGTTATCTTTCTCTCTAAGAGACTTAGCAAATGCCCCTTGTTCCTGAAGCCATCACTGATCGATCTTGGTGCTCTTTCCTGTAAGCCCAGATTCAGCAAAATAATTAATTAGCATTTTGGCAAACACTATTGATTGATGGTAGTTGACTCTGCAAGTGAAGCCTACTTTCCCCTCTGCTATATTTTAAATGAGTGACTAGGGAAAAAGAAGATTTAGAAATTGCAGAAATTTTATCTCATCTCTGATTGATTTTATTTATATGACTAATTTGTCATTTCATTACAGAATGATGTTCGAGTCAAATTTGAACATAGAGGGGAAAAAAGGTAAATGCCAGTTTACTGATTTAATCAAACATGTGTCTTAGTTAAGCCATAAAAGTTTTTTTTTTTATTTTAATGAAGACTCATAGCTTCAAACTGAGAATGGAGTAGTGTGCAACATACTTAGATTTAAGATACAAAGGATCTGTCAAAATTCAGGCTAAGCATTAGCAGTGATAATGCTTTTAGTTTGCAATATCAAGATAAGATAAGATAAGATTGCTGAATAATACACCTTTAAATTTTATCTTTTTCTCTTATTTTTAATCAGTGTGAATTAAGTATATTTTTCCTCATCTAATAATTATATCATCCCTTCATGTAGTTTACAGAGTTTATAGAAGTAGACTTAACGTTTATAATTTTGATTATTCTCTAGGGAATGCAAGGACAGGACATGTGTTTAATTAGTAACACTGAGGAAGGCTGAATTGGAATGGTGGTTGTAAATTATTTAGTAGTGGTGTCAGCCTTATTTCACACCTGGTAGCTCTATGTCAAGGTGATAATTGTGGTGCTGGTGGTGGTTAACAACTAAATTGCTAACAAGACCTAATAGGAGGTAGAGCTGATGGGATTTGTTTCTGCTATTTGGGTCTCTTATTAAATAATTAATGAAAGCTCTATCAGTTGTAAGGACTTTAAAAAGGCTCACAAATCCTGTAACCTGAAGATGTAAATTGTTTTACACAGATGTTGAAAATGAAATGTTGCAGATTCACCAAACAACTGTTTTCCAGCCTACTTTTTTCGACCTTAAACTCTTTAATGGATTTCCCAAATATTTTCATTCATTCAGCACCATCTTGAGGGTTAGACCCTGCAGGAATTGTGGAAGCAAAGCAGACATGGTCTCACCCCTTGAGGAGCTTCCAGTCGAGGGGACGGTCCTCACACTTGGGAGCATACTCTGTAGGGGCAGGAAGAAAAAAAAGAATAATAATTTTTTTTTTTGGGTGCATGGTCCAGGAATCAAACCTGGGTCTCCTGCATGGAAGCATTCTACCACTGAACCACCTGTGTACTCTATAATTTATTTTTAAATTTAGTTCTTTAAAAATATTTATTTGGGGGATTTGGACATTTTACATAGCTCTTTGATATTTGTGTAGCATTTTCAGAGCAAATTAAAAACTGCAGAAAATTTTGAAAATGAACTCCCCCCCCCCATTTTTACGAGGATAGAAAAAACTCTGGAGTTGTTTGTGTTGAGGATTTGTGCCCTTGATCAAAAAATTAGCTCTTTCAGTGTTCAAGTAAAGTGAATGTTTATCTATTTTTACTTAATTATATATCTCTCTAGCTTACAAGTGTGTTATTTAACTATGACTTAAGAAAAAAAAATATTTAAAATTTTTTCTGTATAGAATCCTGCAGTTTCCCAGGCCACTTAAACTGGAAGATTTGCGGTCTAAAGCTAAAATTGCCTTTGGGCAGTCTATGGATCTACATTATACCAATAATGAGGTACATGTAACCTTTAATAGTTCATATTTTAAAAAGTCGTATGATTATGTAACAGATTGTTTTAGGACTTTTCTGCCTTTTATTTATTTTTTATTGGTATATATTCGCATACCATTTAATCACCCGAGTGTACAGTCCATGGTTCACAATATCATCATATAGCTGTGCATTTATCATCCAATTGACTTTTTTCTATTTTTATGAAAAATAACATATATACAAAAAGCAGTAAATTACAAATGTGCTTTTCTTTTGAATTGACATAAGATATATTAGAGGAATTAAGTACCACAAGTAAATTTTTTTAATTTGTTAATTTTAACTAATTAAAATAGATTTAAAAAAAACTGTGGACAATATTAGAAGATGCTACCATGCAAATTATTGAATGAAAAACTGTAGTAGGAGGAAATATATATATAGTACTTGAAAGTTTGCTATTTACTCATATTTTGTTTTTATTCTGTGCACTTGATGAACTGTCTTTTCCTTTGTATTCTACGCGTGTTTACAGAGGCAGTAGAGCTTTGGTAGTCAGACTTAATCTAGTTAAAGCTAAAAGCTTACTTCAGTGTTGGTTAGGACAAGATCAGCTTATTATGTTTAGGTTTCTAATTAGAAGAATCTTTGCCTGGGAATTAGTAATTATGATTTTGAAAGCTTGCTCTGGCTCTCACAGGCTCTGTGTTTTGGGGGAACCCCTTTTTGTTAACCTGTAAAATTAGGGTTGGATTAGATGATGTCTGAGGTTTCTTCATTTCTAGAGATCTTAAGATCTTACATTTTACAGAAACAACTTAGTTTGTTTATTTACAGGAAATATTTATTGAGCACCACTATGCCAGGCTGGAGTGGGGTGACTTACAAGTTGCAGCACCTCGTGGAGTTTATAGACTTGTGGTTGAATCATTTAATAAATGAGTTGTTTAAATGTAGGAGGTTCTTTGAAGGAAATGCATAAAGAATAAAGAATAAAAGCCAAGGGCAGTTGGTGTCCTATTTGGATTGTCTTAAGAAAGAATTAACTGTTGTGGTGAGTTTGTACTAATACTTGATTTGTAAGAAGCCACTATGCAGTTTTGAGGGAAGAGCATTCCTGGTGGAGAGCAGCTTGAGAGCAGCATATGCGAACATCCTGAGGTGGAAAGGACTTTTATATTTCAGGGATAAAAAAATCTGTCAATGGGGATGGAGTGACAGTGGAAATCTTAGTAAAATTAATGCAAGATAACACATGAAAATTCTTTGCAGATATTAAAATATTGTACAGATAAAAATATTTGAAAATATTAGATTTTTAGATGAACTATTTTCTTAGATGAACTATTTTTAATTGAAAGCAAAAGAAAATGCTAATATAAAGAAGCCACTTATAGTTGAGAGCTAGACTTATTTTGTTAAAGTAAAAATGCATGTCCTAAACACTCAGTGTTCCTGAATAAAGCAGTGACTACTGTGCTATAATACTACCTTAAAATTGTATTTTTCAAATACTTTTTGGGTTTTCATTTAGCCACGAACATATGTTGGTACCTAGCCTATATCTCAGCACTGATTATTTCCATGTATACTGGCCTGATTTCCAACTGCCAGCACCCAAGAGGGCATTTTTCCCTCTGGAGCTGTAGCCTCTGGGGTCTGTATTGAAGTGCCTATGGGTGGGGATGGGTGTTTAGGGTGGGGTGGTTGGGCCAACTTGTCTACAGTGGTATTACATCCTTTCAGGGTCTTCTCTTTCCTGTCTCCCTCTCCATTCCCCTATTAGTGTTTCCTTTCCTATATAAATGACTGGAACTTGAATCCTTATCTCATATAGGATTCTGAGGCAAATCAGACATAGATATATATTTTTTGGACTAAAATTGTATCATGGAAAACTTTCAAATACCAAGACATAGTAAGTCTACAATAGTGCCTTAATCTTCAAGCCAACTTTCTAGTAGGTCTATTGAAGAAGATGAAGTTAGTTTGATACAGTTGGTTCATATTATACCTATGCCAACTCCTAGAATTGTCATTTCTTTTCTGAGTTTTCCCAAGTTGTTTATATCCTTTTTTACTAGGGTTTTCTTGAGGATGGACATCAAGTTCACTGCTCAGTAGTTTCAGGAACCTTCTCCCATTTTGTGAAAACTGGGAAATTTCCCCATTGTCAGTTTCTTGTTCTCATGACTTTTGCCATCATATCTGGGTGGCCCCTTGGCAGAAATGTGGTAGAGGTGGCTTTAGGGTTAAGATTACGTTTATGATTGCTTACTTCCCTGAGATTCTGTGAGAATTTGTGATTCTCTGAGTTAGTCACGTCCTGATTCACATTCTGACAAATTGTCTCAAACCAAGTGCATGCCCTTGTGTATATATATATGTGTATATATGGTGAGAAACACATACAGTGTTTAGATTAGTGGATTGTGGACAAGTGAAAACCTCATGTATATTGCATATTATTCCAGCTCTATAAAGATTTTCTTTTTAGGGTAATATAAATTCCCCTGTTCAAAATGAACCTTATTCTCTAAATTCTGACTTGCCAGAATTGAAACAACTAGGCAATTTAAATTGGGGTAGGCTGGATTAGTTTGTCTCTTCTTTATCTAATAAGGTGTGTGTATATGTTGTCGTGTGTGTGTGTGTGTGTGTGTGTGTGTGTGTGTGTGTGTGTGTGTCTGGTGGGGGTGGGGTAGCTTAGGCAAAGTAAGTGGATTTTCTAAGATCTTCCATTTTAATTGAGTAGTACTGGAAAACCTTTTTAGGGGCTATTTTCCTTCTTTATTGTGAAAAGTCAGGAAAATAATTCACTCTTTTCAAATTTAGGTTCAATTTGATGGGTCCCTGGCTTCGATTTTTAGTTTCTTTTCCAGAAAGTATTTACATTAACATACAACTGATTAAGCAGAAATGAGTCTGGGGTATCCCTTTTTTCGTTTCTGGGGTATTGAAGTGGCTGGAGGAAAGTACCTGAAACTGTTGAGCTGTGTTCCAGTAGTTTCTTGATTCTTGAAGACGATTGTATAATGATAATAGCTTTTACAATGTGACTGTGTAATTGTGAAAACCTTGTGTCTGATGCTCCTTTTATCTAGGGTATGGACAGATGAGTAAAACATATGGATAAAAAAAATGAATAATAGGGAGGACAAAGGTTAAAATAAACTGGGTAGATGGAAATACTAGTGGTCAGTGAGGGAGGGAGTAAGGGGTATGGTATGTATGAGTTTTTTCTTTTTATTTCTTTTTCTGGAGTGATGCAGATGTTCAAAAAAATGATTAGAGTGATGAATGCCTCACTGTGTGATGATATTGGGAGCCACTGAGTGTACACCACATATGGAATGTTTGTATGATAAGATTTATCAATAAAAATATTTAAAATAAATGAGTCTAAGGGAAATAGATTTCGTGAATGAGGCCCACATGAGTTTACCAAGCAGAAGAAAACATTCTGGTTTTTATTTAGTGTGATTTTGACAACTAGGGACTTGCTCTTCACTCTCAGTCCTCACTTTTAAAGTTTGTGATAATTGGTGACCTTCAACTATCAGAGGGCTCACATCAGAACCACAGGCAGTCGTCCAGCCACGTGCCAGTCATCCCTCCAGAGTCAGCAGACTGAGCCCGAGTGCCATCATCAACACTGATATTTTACTACTGGATTTAAACTTATGTTCTTGTTTTTTTCCCTGACAGCAATAGTATCTTAGAGAGGTAAACAATCCTCTAATAAGTAAATTCATAGTAAAAGTAAATATTCAGATTTTCCCCTTAGATGAATAGTTGGCAGAACTTTCTTTATCATTGCTTTAAAATGTTTTCCAGTGCTTAAAATATAATAAAAAAGAATATTGAAGATAATAGCAAGTTGTACCAGTATGGTTCATAATTGTTAGGAAAATTAAGAGGCTTTACCTAGATCAACCTTGTTCTATGATACCGAACAGTTAATATTCTTACTAGAAAAGAATTCACATAGTGAAAAAAGGGCCCAGTTAGGAGGGCCCTTTTGTTCTACTTGTAGTAGAACAAAATTAGCTATAAACAGAAATTAAGAACCTCATTTCAAGTATTAAGTAAGTAGACTTAAGCAGATTGTCTAATGGAATTCACATTAATTAATCCTGCATTGTATTTGTTCCTGGCAGCCTTCCTCAGAACAAAGAATTTTTTTCATAAGGAAATCTGCAGAGAATAAATGCACACCATGCCGGTTAGGAGGTTTGGTTGCAGGTTGAGCTTTCAACCCTCTGGCATGGATTCAACAACGTTTACCTAGTATCTGCTATGCTCTGTGTGGATTGCTGAGATGGGGAGTCTTTGTCTTTAAGGGGTTTATACTGTAAAGGACCAAAAACGAGCTTTAGTTTTTTGTTTTTTTTTTAATTAGAGCAATTGTAGGTTTAGAGAAAGATCAGCAGAAGGTACAGAGTTCCTGAGCCCCCTCAGTTTTCCCTGTAATTGACATTTTACATTAGTGTGTTACCTTCGTCACAATTCTGAAGCAGCATTGTTATAACTTTACTATTAACTGTAGTCTGTAGTTTACATTAGTGTTCACCTTTTGTGTTGTGCAGTCCTGGGTTTTTGTTTTTTGTGTTGTTTTTGCTCTACTGGTATACTTTTCCCGCCCCCTTCCCCCCCCCCCCCCTCACCATGGTAGCTGCTATACATGCTCATGTTGTCAGAATATTGAGAAGTATACTGGACCAGAGTTCAAATACATGGTTACTGCTGGAAAAAGAAAAAGTTTTATCCTTGCAGATAAAAGATAGCACCTGTGCTTTATATAGCTTTTGTGTTTACTCTTTAATGCTATAACTTAAGTTTAGCAATATAATGGAAATATCTTAGAAAATTAATCTTTAAATATGTTTTCTGGAATAATTTAATGATAAAGCAAAAACGTCAAATATTTACTCATATTCATCCTCTGATTTTAGTGGTGATAGGACAGGGAGAGCAAGAGAATCTACTTATGTGTATTCGTTTAGATTTTTATGATAGGACAAAATAAGGAACAATTCTTTTGAAAATTAAAATTCTCTAGTAATGGAGATGTTCCTGGGAGGACCTGACCAGGTGAGAAGACTGCATGACTCCTTATATTCTTTTCTGTTTAGTTGGTAATTCCCTTAACTACTCAAGATGACTTGGACAAAGCTGTGGAACTGCTTGATCGTAGTATTCATATGAAGAGCCTCAAGATACTACTTGTAATAAATGGAAGTTCACAGGTATGAATTTCAGTACTTCTTTTAGTAAGGGTTGTAGGAAATATGTTGTAAAAGTTAGTATATGAAATACAATTACTTCTGTAATCATTGATCATATTTTCAGTATGATTAAATATAAGTTTACACCCTGTATTTGCTATAGTTTAATGTCCTTGCTCCACAAAAGCACATTGACAGAATTAAAAACAAATATAATATATTGTACATGTGAAACTAATGCTTCATGAACTTGGGAAGAATTATATTAGAATTAAAATTTCAGAGTGGAAGATTTGACAAAACCTACAAACAGTATGGAATAGCTAGGCTGCTTTTGTTAGGGGAGAGGATTCTGGTTAAAGCTGTAAAGGGTGAGAATAGCAGTAATTCTCACCTACTTTTTTCCTTTATAGGCTACTAATTTAGAACCACCATCATTAGAAGATTTGGATAACACAGTATTTGGAGCAGAAAGGAAAAAGCGGCTTTCTGTTATAGGTGAGAAAACTTGTGTCTGAATCATGAAATGGGTGATTTCTGTTTCTTCTCCATCTTGTAATATAGGGCAACACTTCAGTTTATCCCTGATAATAGAAGCCTATCTCTGAACTCTTTGTAACTTGCCTTATAGTTAACTACATTCTAGTATCTGATGTCCCTTGGAAATTCCTTTCAAGTATTAATAATTTCCAATTTAAGTATTTTTTTCTTTATATATCAAGGTATTTTAATGTTTGACAAATTTAATTAAAACCTGGAAGAGATTTTAATTGTACAGATAAACTGGAGGGAAAAATATGAAAAGCAGTTGTAGAATATTGAAATTAATAGATGGAATAGATTCTAAGTTAATAAGCCTTTTCCTAGGGTTTTAGTTATTGGTAAGAATACTGTCAAAATAAAGATTGCTAAGAATTTCCAGATTATGCTTTATAATTATGTCATTAGTACTCACTTTTTTGGGGGGGGGCGGCGGTACATCGCCTGGGAATCGAACCTGGGTCTCCCGCATGAACGGCAATCATACTACCACTGAACCACCCACGTACCCTCTCACTTTTTATTTGCCATAAATAATGCACTATGTTCTAATTAAGCTTATGGTATAAAGAAATATGAATCTTGTGTGCTGTTTTTGTTTTTCTTTTTTAATTTGTTTATTAGAGCAGTTGTATTTCTAAATTTTTTATTATGGCAGTTGCTGTGGCTGTTTTTTTAGAGGCATGTTTTGGGCATATGTGCTCTAAAACTCCCCAGTCCTGAGTGTCTTCTTCAATTTTTGTGGAGTGTTGATAGTGCATGTATACTTTTCATATTATAAAAGCATTACATTGCTCGAAAAACCACTGGTATGAAAGAATCTAACAGATAGGGCAGTGAATATGGTCATTATAGATAATAGGAAAGCATATGAGGGTTGGGTTTGGAGTGGAAAAGTGGAAAAGCAAGAGAAACACATGAACAGGGAGGATGTTGGAGAGTAGGATGCAAGAAGAAAATGATTGGAATCCAGCAAAGATTGGTAACAGAAAAGGGTTGTTAATAATGAAAAAAAAAAAAAAAGATTAAATTGGCATGTGAACTACCAAAAAAATCTCTTGTTCCTCTTTTCTTTTGGTCCCCAGAATCAGCTATTCTATGAAGTTTCACTCTAAATACAATTCCTGTTTTTGGTTTCAGAAGTTCTGGGAATGTAAGTGGCAGTAGTGATAGACCAGCAAAATAAAAATGACTTGTCTTTCCTATTCAGATATGTTTTGATATCATTTCAAAATTTGTTGAAAGAACTTTTGGGATATGTGAATTCAAATTTCAGCTTTCCGAGTAACCTGAGAACAGTAACTTCATCTTCTTCATGAGATTGTTGTAACAATAAATTGAGAGAACACTTGTAAAGTACATTTTACTTTTCATACTAGAAAATGTGACTGTTATGAATTATACTTTCATCATCTCTAGTTTTTTTTACAATATAGTACCTATCATGTTAATGTAAAAATTGCCAGTTCACTTTAATTGCATTAGACAGACTAAGCTAGATAGATATTTTAAGTTTTGAGTTAGAATGATACTGATTACCTCAGTTTTGTTCCATTAATAAGTATTCTTGTTGTTTAACTTCAGTTTCAGCATAAAAAGAAACTGAAAGTTATAAAGTATGGAATTATTCGACTTTTATTGGCCCTGCTTTAAACTGGGGATAGCTTTGGTAGATCTGAGCATTAATTTTTTTTTCTATGTGTTGACAGTTGTTTTCATTTAATTATTTTCACACCAGGCAGACATTGGGTGGCTTGTATGCTGGTATGAAGGTCTTAATGTCTGGCATCCCCATCACTTGTAAAAGTTAAGAAAAATGGGTCAAGTGAGGAGATGAGGAAATTTTCAGAGCCATTTTCCTCCCTATCTCCTTTGAGTTATGAGTCAGTTGACTCTTTCTTATAAATAAGAGTATATGGCAAGAATATTGGGGGCCAGTAAAACATTATGGCCATAGTTGGTACAGAGCCTAAACTCGTGATTCACAGTTGAGCCCCTAATCATTTTAAAGGCAGATTTCGAAAGTCACCTCTTGTAGATACATCTCTTGGTTATTATTTTGATCTCTTTCTTGCTGCCTAACAAATCACTTACAGTGACCCCTTGACATAAGGCTGAATGCTTTTTCTGCTTTAAATCTGACCAAAACTTTTTTTAAATAAGTAAGCATTTTTTAAGTAAGCGTTTTTTTTTTTTTTAACATGGGCAGGCACCGGGAATCAAACCCGGGTCCTCGGGCATGGCAGGCAAGCATTCTTACCTGCTGAGCCACCGTGGCCCGCCCTAAGTAAGCATTTTAAGTAAGCATTACTTAAATGCTTACACAACTTTTGCATGTCTATTTTTTGGTTTAATTTTTTTAACTTAGAGGAAAAGGAGAGAAACTATGTTAAATAACCATAGATCATTTCTACAGAACCAGCTAAAAATACTGTCACTGTTACTTAAGAAATAATGTGACTAACTAGATGAATTATATTAAATGAATGACAGATTCTCCATTTTTCTGAACTCTGAAGACATTTGAATTTCAGAAGTATGGTTTGTCACAAAAAAGCCTAATTTTAGTACCCAAGAATGAAATCTAGGATTCCAAATTCATAATATCCCTTACCTTAATATAGATTAAATGACTAAGAAGTAATCCCACTTTAGGTTTGAAGATTAAAGAGAGGAATAGAAAGAACACAGAGTCAAAAGGCATAGGTTATGTTCATTATGGACAATTTTTTCATCACAGCAGCCTTGCCAAGGAGAGATTTAATCCCTTATTCACAGATAAGGAAAACAGGTTCATGAAGGTTAAATAATTTTCACAAAGCACACAGATGGTAAATAGCTGGAACAGAGATTTAAACTGAGGTCTGACTTTAGAGCCCATATTCTTTCCACTGCATGCTGGTGCCTTCCATAAATTATGTTTAAAGCCAATATATATCGAGATATGGGTGACCATAGGAGTTCAGAAGCAATGGCATTTATCTCAAAATCTATATGGTATTGTTAGCCCCATGACACAGTTGTCAGCAGTCAAAAAACATACCACCTAATAAGTGTAAGATGAAGTTAATAATTATGGTAGAGTGGGAGTTTAGAAAGGGTATAAAAACATCTGAAATTTTACAAACATCGATGTTCTGCTGACTTTAAATAAAAAACTGGATTTCAGTTGCTAAGGTCACTGGTGACATAGTCCAGAAATTGTGTGTATTTTTAATTAAAACAGGAATTGATATCCTTGCTAATCTTTATAAAATCATATAATGTTTTTCCATTGAGGTCCCACTAGCAGAGATAGAAGTTCTCCTCCCCCAGGATACATTCCAGATGAATTACACCAGGTTGCCCGGAATGGGTCATTCACTAGCATTAACAGCGAGGGAGAGTTCATTCCAGAGAGCATGGACCAAGTAAGTAAATGCTTGATGTAGGTTTTTATTCTACTTCATGGAATGTATTAAGGTCGAGGGGGAAATGTACAGGGGAGTATGTGTGTGTGTGTGTTTGTGTTACTTATTTTTTTTGTATGCTATATGGCAGGGTCACATTTCATTATTTTTCCATGTGAGTATTCTGTTACTGCAGCAACATTTGTTGAATTTTTTGTTTGTTTTGTTGGTTTGCTTTGCTTGTTTTTTTTTTTTTGGGGGGGAAGTGCATGGACTGGGAATCAAACCCGGGTCTCCCACATGGCAGGCGAGAATTCTACCACTGAACTACCCTTGTACCCCCTGTATGTGTATTTTTTTTTTTTTTTGGTTACTTGTTCTCCAGACTCATAACTTTATTCTTTTTTTTTTTTTTCCACATGGGCAGGCACCGGGAATCGAACCCGGGTCCTCTGTCATGGCAGGCAAGCATTCTTGCCTGCTGAGCCCCTGTGTCCCATAACTTTATTCTTAAGTGAACAAAATAACAAAAAGTATAGGAAAAAGCCCACTAATTTACATGTGCCTGTGTGCTTTGATATAAAAGGAAAGCTGGAATAAGGTTAATTTTCTGTTAAAAAAAAATTCATCTGTTTGAAATCCTGGGATTAATATTCAGATTTTTAAATTAATATTTGATAGAGTAAAACTATAAATATTTAACTTTGTGAAGCTAAGGTTTCTGATTTTCTAAAACATTTAAAAATCTACTTTAGTTTTGTAGTATTGAAATATTTTCATGGAGTTTTTTTTCTGGGTTTTTAACACATTATTTACTTTCACATTGTGAAATATACATAACAAAATAATCATTTGAACATTTTAAGTGAACAATTCTTGACATTAAGTACATTGAAAATGTACATTAAGAACATTGTAACTTTCACCACTATTTCCAGACTTTTTTCATCTTTTCAAACCAAAACTACTCATTTAGCCTTAACTTCCTGTTACCCCTTCCTCCAACCATTCTACTTTCTGTCTCTATGAATTTGCTTATTCTAAACGTTATGTGTAAGAGAAATCACACAATGTTGTCCTTTTGTGTCTGGCTTATTTCACTCAAACTGTTGCCTTCGAGGTTCATGCGCGTTGTAGCATCTACCACCATGTCATTTCTTTTTATGACTGGGTAATACTCCATTGTATATATGCACCACATTCTGTTTTGCCATTTGTCTGTTGGTGGATGCTTTGGCTATTGTTAATAATGCTGTGGTGAGTATTGGTGTACAGTTCTCTCTCTGAGTCCATGCTTTCCATTCTTTTGGGTATTTATGTAAGAGCGGGATTCCCATGTCGTGGTACTTCTGTGTTTAACTTTCTGAGGAATGATCAAATTGTCTTACAGTGTCTTCACCATTTTACATCCTCATCAACAGTGCACAAGATGTGGATGTTCTTCCACATCCTCGTTAACACTTGTTATTTCAGTTTTTTAAAAATAATAGCCATCCTAGTGAGTATGGAATAGTATCACATTGTAGTTTTAATTTGCATTTCTCTAATAGCTAATGATGTTGAGCATCTTTTCATATACTTATTGGCTATTTGAATATCTTCTTTGGAGAAATGTCTATTCAGATCCTTGGCTCTTTTTTTTTTTTTAACATGGGCAGGCACCGGGAATCGAACCCAGGTCCTCGGGCATGGCAGGCAAGCATTCTTGCCTGGTGAGCCACCGTGGCTCGCCCTCTTTTTTTTTTTTTTAACACTTGAAATGTTACTTTATGGTTTTTCATTGAAAACATAGAACATTTTAAATGGAATTTCAAAATTAGACACAGACTTGTTCAAAATCTAAGGACAATATTATGTAAGGACAACATAAAAATGGATAGCAAAGTTTCATTTGGTGAGGTTAATCTAAAGGATGCATAACCATGTTATGTCGAATGCTTGTAAAAGGTGGTAACCTTGTGCTTTTATTCAACTAAGGTACATACCAAAACCTTAGGTTTTATATAGCTGTCAAACCTCCACTTGGAAAGGGATAGCTTTCTATTTTACACCTAAATTTACTGTGAATAACTGAAGCGCAAGGCAACAGTTATTTAAAAGAATTTAACAATAGAATAACAGCTACATCATTTAGTACATTAAAAATGAAACTTGTGGTGGATCTGGGTATATAGGGGTGTAGGGTATGTGAGAGTTTTCTTTATAGGGTTTATATTATCTGTATAACTGTCTTATAAGTTTGAAATTATTTCAAAATAAAAAGTTTAAAAAAACTAGGAAAGTGATAGTTGAATAATGTCTCAAAAATATACAACTGGAAAAATAACCACTGTACACAATTTTGAGGTTGTTAAAGTGATCAGTCACTCAGAAGGTTGAACAGTGCAAGACATGCTTTTCCAGTTTTAAGTTCAGAACCAGGAGTGCAAAAAAAAAATTAAAGCTTTTTGTTTAAAGTTGTAAGATAAGGAAAACATGAAATTTAAATTTAAAAGCTTCTCTCAGATCACCTTGCCTCCTGAAATGAAATGATCAGAATGCTTTTTCATAGTACAGTTTTCTTCAATGAACTTTGCTTCAATTGCAAAGCTGCAGTACTTCAAGTCCTGTTGCCTACTCAATCACCACATCTGACCAATAAGCAACACAGAAGTGAATTAAGAACAGTACTAGTTACCAGAGGTCCAATAGTGAGAGAAACAACCTTGGAATTTGGGGTTCTGCCTTATCCAGGGAACTTGAACCCTACAGAGAATAGACGAAGCAACAGTATTCACTACTCTCTTGCCCTACAAAACTGGAGGACAAATGCTCCAATAGTTTCCTCTCTAGGGACACCCTGTTGTGGTGAAAGATGCTAAGCACTTAAATAATCTAAAAAGCTGCTCTAAAAAGTAGAGAAGTAGAGGGTCATAACCATACCAGTGCAAGAACTTTTAAAGTGAGATCACTAGGCAGAGCATGCATCCATCCATGCAAATGTAGGACATGTTGGCTCATTTTTAAATACATTATTTTGTTGAATTATAGGAGTTCTTTAGTCTAGGTATTAACTCTTATGAAATGTATGGTTTCCAAATATTTTCTCCCATTCTGGAGGTAGTCTTTTCATTTTCTGGATAAAGTCCTTTGGTGCACAAAATTTTGAATTTTGGTGAAGTACATTTTATCTGTTTTTCTTTTGTTGCTTGTGCCTTTTTTTTTTTTTTTAAAGCATAGGCAGGCTCCAGGAATCAAACCCCGGTCTCCGGCATGGCAGACGAGAATTCTGCCACTGAGCTACTGTTGCACTGCCCTGAGCCACCGTTGCACTGCCCTGCTTGTGCTTTTAATGTAGTATCTAAAACTCTGTTAAAATTACTTCATTACCATCCTTTTTTTTTGTATTTAATTGCTTTTTTGTAGGTACCATTTTGATTTCCTTCTTTTCTTTTCTCTGTTGTTTTCTCTCATAGTGGCTACCTTTGTAATTATAGTGGACATCTTAAACTGGTTTTGACTAGTGCCACCCTAATTTCAGCAGTATACCAACTCTCTACTCCTATATATGTCCATTCCTCCCTCCATATCACTCTTGCCTCAGATTGTACCTTCATATGTTATATGCTTATTATCATAGATTTTAAATATTATTTTTTACTTTTGCCTATTAAGTCATATGGCCATGGGGCAGCTACAAACCAAAAGAACACTAATATAGGATTTTATATGTACCTATGTTTACCAATGTTCTTTAATTCTCTTATGGCTTCAGGGGTCCTGAAATAAAATATTTCAGCCCGAAGTGCTCACTTTAGCATTTCTTTTTTCTTTTTTAATATTTGCATTGTAAATACAATGTGCAAACATACAAACATTCCATACATGGTGTATAATAAGTGGCTCACAATATCATCACATAGTTGTATATTCATCACCGTGATCATTTTTTGGAATATTTTCATCACTCCAGGAAAAGAAGTAAAAAAAGAAAAAGAAAAATCACATACATACCATACCCCATACCCCTCCTTCTCATTGACCCCTACTCTTTCAGTCTACTCAATTTATTTTAACCTTTGTTCCCTGTTATTTATTTTTTATCCATATGTTTTACTCATCTGTCCATACCCTAGATAAAAGGAGCATCAGGCACAAAGTTTTCACAATCACAGGGTCACATTGTAAGAGCTATATCATTATATAATCATCTTCAAGAAACATGGCTACTGGAACACAGCTTAACAGTTTCAGGTACTTCCTTCTAGCCACTCCAAAACATCATAAACTAAAAAGGGCATAGCTATATAATGCATAAGAATAATCTCCAGGATAACCTTTTGACTCTGTTTGAAATCGCTCAGCTACTGACACTTTATTTTGTCTGATTTCTTTCTTCCTCCTTTTGGTCGAGAAGGTTTTCTCAGTCCCTTGATGCTGTGTCCCAGCTCATCCTGGGATTTCTGTTCTACGTTGCCAGGATGATTTATACCCCTGGGAGTCATGTCCCACATAGTTGGGGAGGGCAGTGAGTTCACTTGCTGTGTCGGCTTAGAGAGAGAGAGGTCACATCTGAGCAACAAAAGAGGTTCTCTGGGGGTGTCTCCTAGGCCTCATTATAAGTAGGCACAGCCTTTGCTTTGTGGGATAGGTTTCATCGGGGCACAAGATCAAGGGCTCAGCCTATTGATCTGATTGTCCCCACTGACTAGCATTACTTAAAAGGCAGGTCTTGTGGTAATGAACTCTTTGGACATTTGTTTATCTGTAAATGTCTTAATTTCTCTATTCTTGAAAGGTAGTTTTCTGGATATAGAATTCTTGGTTGACGGGTTTTTGTTGAAGGACTTTAAAAAATGCCATCCTACTTGCTTCTGGCCTCCATGGTTTCCAGTGAGAAATCTGTTATTAATCTTATTGGTGGTCCTTTGTGTGTGACAAGTTAATTCTCTCTTGTTACTTTCAAAATCCTTTCTGTCTTTGGATTTTGATAATTTCAGTGTGATGTGTCTTGGTATAAATCTCAGAATCTATCCTGCTTGGAGTTCCTTGAGCTTATTGCATATATACATTCTTGTCTCTCATCAGATATGGGATGTTTCCAGCCATTATTTTTTGACTTTTTTTTAATATGCTGTATGGCAGGGTCACATTTCATTATTTTTCCATATGAGTATCTCATTATTGCAGCACCATTTTGTTGAATTTTTGTTTGTTTGTTTTGCTTGCTTGTTTGTTTTTTGGGGGGAAGTGCATGGACTGGGAATCAAAGCCGGGTCTCCTGCATAGCAGGTGAGAATTCTACCACTCAACTACCCTTGCACCCCCTCCAGCCATTATTTGTTTCAGTTATTTTTCTGCCCTCTTCTCTCTCTCTTGTTCTTCTGGGATCCCAGTGATGTGTGTGTTTTGTATGGTTAATGGTGTCCAACAGCTCCTGAGGCTCTGTTCATTTTTCTTCATTATTTTTTCTTTCTGTTCTTATCCTGGCTACTTTCAGTAGTCTCATCTTCAAGTTCACTGATCCTTTCTTCTGCCTGTTCCAATTTGCTTTTGAATCCATCTAATAAGCTTTTCATTTCAATTACTATACTTTGTAGTTCTACAATTTCAAATTGGCTCCTTATAATTTCTATCTTTTTATTTTGTTCAGACACTGTTTTCCTAATTTCCTTTAATTCTGTGTGGATTCCTTTAGTTCATTGGACATATTTAAGACAATTGAGTTAAAAGTTTTAACTAATAGTTCCAATGTATGTGCTTCTTCCTGTTATGTTTCTGGAAAATCATTTATTCCTGCAAATGGGCCATTCTTTTCTGTTTCTTGTACTCTGTTATTTTTTGTTGAGAACTGGATATTTTGAATATTATTTTGTTATAACTCTGGAAATCTTGCTCTTCTATTCTGCCAGAATTGCTGGGTTTTTGTTGTTCTTGTTACGAGCTGGAACTATCAATATGTAACTTTCCCATATTAATTTTGCTCCAAATGGGGAATGGAATGAGAAAAGAGGGAAAAAAAAATAGGGACTGCCATTTGAAGTCTTCTGCTGCTTTTGCCTGAGGATTATTGGGACAGTGGCCGCCCTAAGACAGGCCCCCAGCTATCTGAAGCAGCCAATTCAAAGCAGCATTCATGGTCAGAACACCCCCCCCGGTTTTCCTTGTAGCCCACCTTGGCTACCAAAGTGCGCCAGGAGCCCAGGCTGCAGTTCCCTCTGCTGCCTGCTACGTGGTTGGGAGGTGGGGGTGGGTGGTAGTGCTTCACGGTGGGTGAAGTCCACCAATATTTAACCACAGTTCACCAGCCTCTTTCTACCACTCCTCCCTGGATGCTGCATAGTATTCCACTAGACTCTGGAGTTTCAAAATAGTGTATTATTACAATTCCTGCCAGTTTAATAGTTGTTTTAGTGGAGGGACTGATTCCTGGAGCTTCCTACTCCACCATCCCTAGTTGTTATTTTCTTGAGGCTACATTGAATTTTCACTCTACTGCAGTGTTTCTGTGATGATTATTAATATTTTTCTAGTAATGTAGCAGTTATGATGTCATTTATCTTAATTTGGGTGGAGCCATTGTTTAATTTTTCAGTAAGCAAAATTATGTGAAATAGTTTTGCTTTTAATCAGCTAATAGTCTCTAAAGAAAGAGTATTGCTTTCTTTGGCTATTTTGAAGGGGTGACTTACCTACAAGAGACAACTACATATGAAGCATTTGAAAACCAGTAACTGGAGAGTGATTGCTAATGGGTATGGGTTTCTTTTTTGGGGTGAGGGTAGTATTGTAAAATTGTGGTAAGGGTTGCACAACTGTGAATATACTAAAAATCATTGAACTGTATACATTGAATTGGTGAATTTTATGAGATGTGAATTGTAATTCAATAAAGCCATAAAAGCAACCTCAGTAATTTGTAGTTTTATTGCATCCCAATATGATGGCACACTTTATTTTCCTAGATGCTGGATCCATTGTCTTTAAGCAGCCCTGAAAATTCTGGCTCAGGAAGCTGTCCATCACTTGATAGTCCTTTGGATGGGTAATGTTGATCGTCTTTTTTTTTTTAAATTTGCATATGGGCAGGAGGCACCAGGGATCGAACTCCAGACCTCCAGCACGGCAGGTCGGAGCTCTGTCTGCTGAGCCACGGCAGCCGCCCTTCTTTTTTTTTTTTACATGGGCAGGCACCGGGAATTGAACCCGGGTCCTCTGGCATGGCAGGCGAGCATTCTTGCCTGCTGAGCCACCGTGGCCCGCCCTCTTTTTTGTTTTTTAATATGTGGGTAAATATACATTATATAGAGAGTATACTGAACTATCAGCAACTCTTTGTACTACATTTAGAGAGATGTAGTTAATTGATACATGTCTATTCTTAGGGCAAATGCATATTCTCATAACTTAGATAAACCCATTAACCTCATTGGGCTCAGTATCTTTATTAGTTAAGATAGTATTTGTGAGGTCTGTTCTGATTATAATATTCTGAGTATTCCTCTTTGCCAAAATTGAGTGTTTGAAGTATGAGTGTTTGAAGTTGAATGCAAACGTAGAATTCCTATATGTTTACATTTAAAGCTATATTAGTGAAACTACTTTTACTGTTTTAATATTTTCATTAATATGTTTGCTTTTGGAGATTTCTGGAGTTGTTTCACCTGTTCAGGATTATACTCATTCTGGCACCAGATTGGAAATAACGTATATTCTTGGTCATTATGGCCCTGGTGTTGGTTCTCATTTCACATTTTAAGTACTTTTGCTTTGTGAAATAGCTATTTACAAGCAGGGTCTGGTTGTAGTGTGAATTTTTTGTTACAGTGTTCCCTCTTCTGGCCTCAATAGGACAAATGTTGTTGGTAGACATTTTATAGCATGCAAAGGAGATCCAATATCTTTATTAAAATCTTTACCTATTTAATCTTCTCTGGGGTTGCTTAATGAAAGCAAATTATTGAAAACTGAGTTTTCTCTTACCCTTGTACATGAAACCTCTGTCCATGTCAGTGTCTACCTCAAGATAGATATTTATGGAATTTAAAAAATTAGGAAAGTATTAATGAGAAAACTATAATTTATTGAGTAGTTACTATTTGCAAGGTGCTGTCCTTAATACTCAACGTATATACTTGATGAGTTGGAAATTATCTCCATTTTGTAGATGAGGGAATGGTCTCTGAAAGATGATTTGTGAGTGCTAGATACATAGCTAATTAAGTGGTAGAACTGGAGTTGAAACATAGGTGTGTCTGGTCCCAAAACTTATTCTTACCACTATGCCCTATTAATTTTAGAAGTCAGGCATTTTGCTTACACATAATAAATGTTTAAAAAAGGAAATTTCCCTTTTTTTAGTCATTTTAATATGAACTTCTTTATGTGCATATTTATCTACATGTGCTTAAAATTGCTTAAAAATAAAATAAAATGTTTTGTTTATATACTTTTTCTTAATTTAATGTCTCATTTTCTACTTATAGAGAGAGCTATCCAAAATCACGAATGCCTAGGGCACAGAGCTACCCAGATAATCATCAGGAATTTTCAGGTTAGACTATCCATCTAAATGCTTAAATGCTTATGTCATTGGGTAATATTTTAGCTGGGAAGGAGTGGGGAGGCTTTTGAAAAATCAGGTAAAAATTTGTAACCATGTTTTTCATCATTAGAAATATTTGACTTTGTTTTATAACATAGAACTCTCGTGTGTGTTGTAACAGACTATGATAACCCTATCTTTGAGAAATTTGGAAAAGGAGGAACATATCCAAGAAGGTATCATGTTTCATATCATCATCAAGACTATAATGATGGTAAGTTTCTGGCAATTAGACCACAAAAACAGTTTGTTCAAAAACCTCATATTTATGTAATATTCTCAGAAATAATTTTGTCCCTGAATCACTTAGTTTTCTGATTAAAAAACATTTTTTAAAGGAACTTGGTACATAACTAAAACTATAATCCAGTAACATTTTAGTTTTATGTTGACTAATTTCATAAGACCTGAATTTTTATTAAGTAGAAAATTACTCTTTGATGATGGAATTCATACAAGCATTGCCCCTTTAAGGAAAAAATATTGCTACATATAAGTTTTCCAGTTTTTGTTTTACATTTTTAAATCATTATCAGAAAAGAGAAAATTTTTTCCCTTTCTGTCCAGAAATGAGGGATTTTTATTCTATTATTTTCTTGTGTCTGTGAATGTGTGTATTTATTTGTGTGTGTTACCATAGGAGATTATTTGAATTTGTAATCAGATCCTGTTTTGTTTTTTTTTTTCAACTCTTCATTTCTGTTTTTACATTTTCTGTGTGTATGTGTGTGTGGAACTCCATGTTAGCAAGGATTTTTTTTTTTTTTTTTAACATGGGCAGGCACTGGGAATCGAACCCAGATCCTCTGGCATCTCAGGCAAGCATTCCTGCCTGCTGAACCACCATGGCCCAAGGATATTTCTTGGAACTCTTATAAAATATACTACTCTTCAGTTTAAAGTATTTAATCAAATTAACATTGCTGGTTCCATTTCTTAGCTTAGTCACTGGACAGATTTCTGTCCTCTAAGTTGCAAATTTTAAATCTGCAAAAGTACATCATATTAGTAAAATGGTGTATGGTCATTCTTTTTTTCATTTTGTAGGTCGTAAAACTTTTCCAAGAGCTAGAAGGACTCAGGGGACCTGCTTGCGGTCTCCTGTGAGTTTCAGTCCCACTGATCATTCCTTAAGCACTAGTAGTGGAAGCAGTATCTTTACCCCAGAGTATGATGACAGTCGCGTAAGAAGAAGGGGGAGTGACATAGACAATCCTACTTTGACTGTCATGGACATCAGCCCACCCAGTCGCTGTAAGTAATGGAACGTGGCGTTATGAAATATATAGCAGAATCCTTCCAGAATTTTATGGTATTGAAAGTAGTAAATATAAAGTAAGTTCTCAGTGTATTTCAGTTTGGTAATGCTGTTGGAATGTAATATGCCAGAAATGGATTGGCTTTTTTTTTTTTTTTTTTTTTTTTTTGCATGGGCAGGCACCGGAAATTGAACCCACGACACCAGCATGGCAGGCCTGCTGAGCCACCATGGCCCACCCAAAATGTATTGGCTTTTACAAAGGGAATTTATTAGGTTATACATTTATAGTGAATTTATATGAAATGTCCAAATTAAGAATCAACAAGAAGGTATCTTCACTCAAGAAAGGCTGGTCATGTCTGGGGTTTCTCTGTCATATGGGAAGACACATAGTGACATCTGCTGGCACTTCTCTCCTGGCTTTTTGTTTCAAATGGCTCTCTTAGCTTCTGGTGTCTCCTGGGCATTTTCCTTCTGCATCTCCAAAATTTCCCTTTCTTAAAGGAGTCCAGTAAGCAGATTAAGACCCACCTTGAATGGGCTGGGTCGGAGCTCCATGGAAACAACCTAATCAAGAGGTCCCACCCACAGTTGGGTGGTTTGCATTTCCATGGAAACAGCCTAATCAAAAATTCCCCAAAATAGGTCTGCTCTCACAAGATTGGATTAGAAGAACATGACTTTCTGGGAAACATAACAGTTTCAAATCAGCCCACAAGGTGACTTCTCAACAGAGGTCACAGTGGTGTTTCTACAGGTGGTTGGAAGGTCAGGTAACAAATTAGCATGCTAAGATTAATTGCTAATTACTTTCAGTGATTCTGTACTTCGTTTTTATTAGGAAAATTTTTATTAACTGGTCATTCATTTATTTATTCCACATATTCTTATTGAGTACCTAGTGCTGGGATTTCAGACATGACCTCTGAGACATCATCTAATTGGGAGAATGGTATGTGGAGAAATTTTAGTATAGAACTTAATCTTAATCTTGAATATGTGTAGGAAATAGCTAGTTAAGAAGAGGAGAGCAGGTGCAGGAGGCCATGGCATGTTCTGAAAATAGGAAGTGGTTCATTTTTGGCTGAAGTGGGGGATCTCTTATTTGAAGTGGAGGATCTTAGTGAGTATAAGGCTAAATAGGTAACTAGTGACCAGACTGTGAAATATTTAATCTTTATCTTGTAAGCAAGGCATGCAAAGATTTGTGTTCAAAGAGTTTTACTGTAGCAATGTTTGCATACTCCGAGTTCTACCCTTTTCAGCTGGGGTGTTGTCTTATGTTTTACTTTTACATCTGTGACTCTATGCTACATTGCTACTATTTTTGCCTTAGACAGTCAATTATCTTTTAAGGTGATATGAAATAAGAGAAAAATACCTTTTGTGTGTACCTTCAGCTTATTTCTATGGATCTTTATTTATATATGTTTTAGTCTGTCAAAGCTGCCAGAATGCAACACACCAGAGATGGATTGACTTTTTTTTGGGGGGGGGGTGCATGGTCTGGAAATTGAACCCGGGTCTTGGATTGGCTTTTAATATAATAGGGGATTTATTTAATTAAAAATGTGTAGTTCTTCAGACAAAAAGCAGCTAACTTTCATCTGAGATTCTCTCTTACATGGGAAGGCACGGGGTAATCTCTGGTGGCCTTCTCTCCAGGCTTCTGGGTTCTGACAGCTTTCACCAGGGTGATTCCTTTCTGCATGACCAAAGGCCTGGACTGAGCTGTGAGTGCTGAGATGAGGTATGCTGAGCTGCTTGGGCTGTGCTGCATTGACCTCTCTCATTTAAGCATCCAGCCAGTTAAACATCATTCACTGCAGCAGGCACTCCCCCTAGCCGACTGCAGATTTAATCAGCGACAGATGAGCTTTACATGCCATTAGCTCACATCCACAGCAACAGAACTAGGCACCTTCACTGGCCAAGTTGACACCTGAACCTAACTACCACAGTGTAGATCCAACTTTTTTTCAGTTATCAAATTCCTTCTGCTTGAAGAACTGTCTTTAACATTTTTTGTAATACAGATCTGCTGGTAAAAAAATCTTTCAGGGTGGCTGCCGTGGCTCAGCTGGCAGAGCTCCGACCTGCCGTGCTGGAGGTCTGGAGTTCGATCCCTGGTGCCTCCTGCCCATATGCAAATTAAAAAAAAAAAAATCTTTCAGCTTTAGCTTTTTTGAAAAAGGCGTTATCCTCCATTTTTGAATGATTTTCTTTTTCTGGGTCTAGTATTTTGTGCATAGTTTACTTTCGGCACTTTAAAGATATCTTTCCATTGCCTTCTGGCTTGAGACACCTACTGTATTTCTTGTCTTTGTTCCCTATATAATCAGCTTTTCCCCCCTCTGGCTGTTTTCAAATTTTTCTCTTTGTCTTTGGTTTTCCATAGTTTAGATAGCATGTGCTTAGTTATATTTTCAGTTATGGGTTTTCTTCTCTGAGTTTGTTAGATATATGGTTTGTCTATGAAATAAAAATTCTCAGCCATTATTTCTTCAGACATTTCTTCCACCCTATTCTTTTTCTTCTGGGATTCCAGTTACATGTGTTTGATATTTGATACTGTCCCACTGTTTTGCTGTTTGTCTGTTTTACTTTTTTTTTCTCCCATTTGTGTTTCAGTTTGGGGAATTTCTTTTAATCAATTTTCAGGCTTACTGATTCTTTCCTTTGCTGTATTGAGTCTATTCATAAGCCTGTTGAAGGCATTCTTTATCACTATTACCTTTTAACTTCAAGAATTTCTACTTGACTCTTTCCTGTGGTCTCCATTTCTCCGTTGAAATTCTCTTTCCTTTCATTCATGTTGTCTGCCTTTTCCATTAGAGTCTTTAACATGCCAATCATAGTTACTTTATTATTATTATTATTTTTGGTGGGGGCTACGTAGGCTGGGAATTGAACCTTTGTCTTCCTCATAGCAGGTGAGTATTCTATCACTGAACCACCTGTGTACCTATTCATAGTTACTTTAAAATGCTCAATTTAAGCTTCTGGTCATCTCTGAGTCTGCTTTTGTTGACTGCTTTATCTCTTGGCTTTTGTTTCCTTTTTCTGTCTTGTAATTTTACATCAAATGCCAGGCATTGCATGTAGCAATGTGGAGATTGAGTCAGTAATATTCATGCCTGGAAATTGGTACACTTTATGGGCCGTTATTTTAGGGGCATCATTGATCAGTCTAGTCAGGAGATGAATCGTGTTTGTATTTTGTTGTTGCTGTGATCCTTGTGTATAATCGACTTCAGATTCCTCTAGAATTACTTTGTGCTTAGGATCAAGTCTGGTTTTCCATGGGTTTTTTTTCCTTTAGTGTTCCTCTTGACCCTCAGCTTTTGGCTTTCTTTTTCAGCACCTCGTGCCCCAACCAACTGGAGATTGGGCAAACTGCTTGGCCAGGGAGCCTTTGGCAGGGTCTATCTCTGTTATGATGTTGATACAGGAAGAGAACTGGCTGTTAAACAAGTTCAATTTGACCCTGATAGCCCTGAGACCAGCAAGGTAACAATTGCTGCACAAGCTACTTTATCACTTTATAAGAAACATTTTTACTAAAATAAACACTAACATGCAAGTAGAATTTCTGTTTTTTTCTTAATACAAGTTATTTAAAAAACAGATGAGTAGATATATTTATCCATTTTGTGCTGTGGATTGTTAAATTACTAATCTGATATGGTATTGCTTTAGCATATTTTCAGGTACTGTTTTGAAAGTTATTGTGTTAGGGACTTTAAAACGTTTAGTCTTTAGGAAGGAAAAATTTCAGAATGAAATCAATCATCCTGATGGTCTGTGAAGTTAGAAGTTTTTGCTTTTTCTAGTGATGTAAAGATTTAACAATGAATTCTGTCTTTCAGGAAGTAAATGCACTTGAGTGTGAAATTCAGTTGTTGAAAAACTTGCTTCATGAGCGAATTGTTCAGTATTATGGCTGTTTGAGGGATCCCCAGGAAAAAACACTTTCTATATTTATGGAATATATGCCAGGGGTAAGTTAATAAGTCTTTTTGTTGCTTTTCTTTCATCAATTAAGATTTAAATATGTCAGTCATTGACATATTCTATTTAAAGTCTTAATTGATGAAAGAAAAGCAATAAAACTTTGATTATAAAATGTTAAACCCAGTTAAAGACAGATATTTTGGAAGAGTTTTCAGTTAAAGCTGGGTATATAATTTTATATTCTATCCCCTTCATCTGTCTTTTTGTCTGTGTTTTGACTCATTTCTTTTAATGCTGTAGTAGTCTAAAGTAGATGATAGGCATTATAGCAGTTCATGCCCAGTTTTTCCTAATTTTCCTAAAAATGTCCATTATAACTGGTTTATCCTCCAGTATTCAGTTCAGGATTGCACATTGCATTTAGCTGTCATGTCCTGTAGTTCTCTTTTAATCTAGACAGTCAATTTTCACATGACATTGATTTGAAAAAGAGACAGGATATTTATTTTGTTGATTATTTATTTTGTTGACGATCTCATCTTACAGGCTTGTCGAATTTACATCTGTGTGGTGGGGTTTAATTGTTCCTTTATCTCCTCTATTTCCTGAAAACTGCCTGTTAGATCTTAAGTCTAAATGAGATTCAAATTCAGCATTTTTTAATAGAATAGAATTTTTTTAACAGAATATATCATAGATGATGCTCTGTGCATCATATTGTGCACTTCAGGAGACATTCCACTTGGTGATGCTAGATGAGTGTGACTGATATCCCAGTTCCTCCATAGTAAAGTTTTGTTTTCTCCTGAGAACCAGAAAGTAATCTGAGGGAGCATATTGGCATGTGTGTGAATATCCAGTTCCTTTTCAAACCTATACTTACTCTTTTAACATGCATTGATAATCTTTGTTCAAGTCAGTAATTTTATTGGGAGTTGCAAAATGTGATTTTTAAATTCTATGTCTCCTTCTCTGTTGTTTTTCATATTTGTAGAGTACATTTTAATATTAATGAGTTTTGGGATGGGGATATATTTACTCATTTAAATGCAAATTTAATATTTAAGAGGCAGTGAGTATAAGAAAAAAAGAGTTTGATTTATGGGTCTTGGCTGGGGGATTACCTTATTAGAATTGAATATATAAAGTTGCAGTTTTTGCTTATGGAGCAGTAAAACTGCCTGTGGATCAATATCTGATAATAATGTTCTTAATAGTCCTAAGTTTTATAAGAGCAACAATGATCTTTACATTGTTTCTTTTGTCATGAATAATTAACTTTTCATAAATAACAAGCCCTTGTTATTTATCATTACGACTTCACTTTTTGTGGTTTTTTTTTCCCTCACAGATTCTGTGGGGAATATAAATTGGTAAAAACAAACAAAACAACCCAAAATATCCTTTGGAAAACAAATTGGTGGGATGTATTAAAGTCCATGAAATTGTCAAAACCTTTTGACCTGGTAATATCAAAGAAATTTATTCCATAGAAGGAATCCAAAAGAAGGAAAAAGCTGTATACATTTGTTTTAGCATCGACAGGAAAAAATGGTAATATCTGTGCCAACAGTGGAAGTAAATTATGTTATCTTCTGAAAAAAAATGTTAAAATTAAAATTGTGAAGGCCGTATAGCAAAGTTGAAGGAAGCACTTATGAAAAGAAAGAAAAGGAATATAAAATGCTTTTTAATAATGACTATGATAAAAAAAGGACAAAAGAAACTTATAAAAATGGCAGTATATTATGTTGTGATTGTGATTGATTTTTCTTTTCTATTCTGAATTCCATTACTGTTGGTACAATGAATATTTAAATTAAGAAACAGACAGTAATTAGCCGTGTAAATATGAATAGGAACCCATATTGTTAAAGATAAATAAAATTAGTTAATGGTTAAAAACTGATTTCTATCACAAATAGAAGTGGATTATCTGTATAGATTCAGCAATTCTAAGACTAAACCATTTACTATTCAGGAAGAAGTATTAGATGTATGTTTCATATTAGCTGCATTTTTTTTTTTAACTTTTCATTTTTAAATTATTTCAAAATTACTTATAACTATTATATACAAGACCATTACAAAAATAATACAAAACCAGTACAGAGAATTCTCTTATATTCCAAGATACCCAGATTTACCAGCTTTTAACATTTTACCATGTTTATTACATTGTCTGCCTATTTTCTAAACATTTGAGAATAGGTTGCATACATTATGCTCCGTGAATACTTAGTTCTCCCTGGCTACATTTGATTTTGTAAGGACAGCTATCACCTTCAAATCATAAGCTACCCTTGAATTTGAAAAGCATGTTGGTACATTATAATAGCTCTCTGATAATGTAAATTGAATTATACAACAATATAGTAAGCCTCTGGCAGTCTGCTGGACATATGTGCTTAGCCCTTTTTCATACCCCAGTTTGTGAAAAATGCTACATAATCTCTCACAGTAGTTAGTATGATGGAACTTTTATTCTAAAAGTTCTGGCAAAATTGATACTGCATTCTTCAGTTTTCCCAAAATTAGCATTCCATCCTTTAGTTTATCTAGACCCATTTTCAGCCTTTAAATTACAACTTTCTTCTGTTTTAATGCCTGGAATAGCATTTGGCTTCTCTTTCATACTCTTTTTTTGCACCTAAAAATACCTGTTTTGAACTGGCACAGTACCTCTGAAACTATTCCATTTACATGCTGAGGAAGAGAACATGTTTTATGGCACACTGGAGAAACAGACAGAATTGAACCGGTGACCACGAGAGGCCATTGGCCCAGCTGCCTTGAGGGCTCTATCTCCATCACCTGTTTGTAGCCTAATTCAGGTTTTTGGCTCTTGTTGAGAAAGCATAGTGGTGTAGGGGTATTTTGTGCATTGCTACAGATAGAGACAAAATAAATAATTTGGGAACAAACAAGTCTGATGGAATTCTAGTTGGGTAATTGACTGGGTTCATTCACTGCCTAAGCCATTCTATCTTGTATTTGCAAGTTTAGTTTAGCAAACGTGCACATTGCTGTCCCTTTAGGGATTGCTAATGAAGAGTGGAAATAGCAAGTGGTCAAATCTGTAAAATTCAAAGATCTACTTTGATATAACTCAGTATAAGGTATACACAAATTCAAGGAAAGGCAGAAAGATTTATATATTTTTGGTTGTTTTAAAACCAAATGCTTTCCTCAGAAAGCATTCTAATTCTACTTTTTAGAGTGGTGATTATTAATCTAACTTGCACATCAGAATCACAAGGGAGGCTTTTTCAAATTTATGTGTTATCTCTCATCTCAGACTTAGTCACTGTTTTCAGAGATGGCACCTCATCCTGGTTGGAAAAATATCACTTAAAAATTAGAAATTCCTCTTTAGTATGCTTTTTTAATCGATATAAATTATCTGTGTTTGATTTAATGTTATTTATTTGAACAGAACATTATTACTATACATTATCACTGTTTCCATTTACTTTATGTTTATTTATTCCTTTATTTACAAATTTTCTATTATTGTTTTAGGTTTTTTTCATATGAATAGTATGTAGTTATTTTTTTTAAAATCTTTTAAAATTGTACAATATATATACAAAGCAAAGAAAGAAAAAAGCAATAATTTTCAAAGCACACTTCAACAAGTAATTACAGAACAGATTCCAGAGTTTGTCATGCACTACCATTCCATCATCTCAGATTTTTCCTTCTGGCTGCTCCAGAAACCTGGAGGCTAGAAGGAATTTTTTTTTTATCATCACAATCAACTTTTCCTTTTCTTTTTTGTGGAAAATAACATGTATTAAAAGCATTAAATTTCAAAACACATCACAGCAATTAGTTGTAGAACAGATTTCAGAGTTTGATATGGGCCACAATCCCAGTTTTAGATTTTTACCTCTAGCAGCTCTATGACACTGGAGATTATAAGAAACATCAATATAATGACTCCGAATCATACTCATTTGTCGAACCTTACCCTCTCTGTACAACTCCACCATCACCTTTAGTCTTTCTCCTACTCTCCAGGAGTATTTGGGCTATGCATATTCTAATTTCCCCATGTTGGAAAGGGCTGTTGATAATATGGGATAGGGGCATGAAACTATTTGATATTCTGGAAAGGCTGACCCCTCTGCATTTCAGGACTTATCTGGTCCAAGGACCCATTTGGAGGGTGTAGGTTTCAAGAAAGTTACCCTAGTGCATGAATCCTTTGTGGAATCTTATGTAATGCCCTAGGTGTTCTTTAGGATTGGCAGCAATGGTTTCGGTTGGGGTTTGGCAAGCTCTGATAGGTAGTAATATCTAACTGAAACTTTGCGGAAGAGTGACCTCCAAGAGTAGCCTCTTGCTAACTCTCAGCCACTGATAGCTCATTTGTTACCCTTCTTTTCCCCCTTTTGGTCAGGTTGGCATTGTTGATCCCATGATGCCAGGGCCAGGCTCATCCCTGGGAGTCACCTCCCATGCCGTCAGTGAGACTTTCACCCCAGGATTTAGTGTCCCATGTAGAGGGGAGGGCAATGATTCCACCTGCAGAGTTGGGCTTAAAGAGAGAGGCCACATCTGAGCAACAAAAGAGGTCCTCTGGAAGTAGCTCTTAGGCATACCTATAGTTAGGCTAAGTTTCTCCCCTACATACATAAACCCCACAAGAGCAAGCTCCAAGATCAAGGGCCTGGCCTTGACATAGTATCAAGGGTTTCCCAGGTGGTGAAGTTCAATAGTTCTTTGTTTTTTTTCCTATCCCTCAAAGGACTGTGCCAACACTTTTTGACTGTCTGCTTAATATACTCTGGGTTGTATCCAGGCATCACATTAAGCTATATAGGATTAAAGGCCATCATTCTTATTCTGGGCCCCCTGTGTTTGAATTGTTTAAAAGATCTACCCAGAGTGATCCAACCCACTGCTCATGCAAAAAAAAAAAAGATTTACCCAGACAGGTTGAGTTAGATTATGTGCTACAGGAAATTTAAGTTCTGCAGAAAATAAAGCTTTCTTCCTTTGGTCTCAAAGAGTAGGTAAAGTTCTAAAATACAGACAGCGTCTTCCTTACCCCTGTAAAAAATATGGAATGCTTCATGAATTTGCATGTCGTCCTTGTGCAGGGCCATTTTAATCTTCTCTGAATCGTTCCAATTTTAGTATATGTACTCCTGAACCAAACACCCTCTTTAATATGTTTTCTCATATTTTGAACTAGAGTATTGAGTGTATAAAGGAAAAACTTAAAAATCTTATTTGTTTTGATTTTCTATTCATATCCATCTTTCTTCCAAAAAGTCATTTTGCAGATATATCAGTAAAACACTGTGAAACAGTAAGAACCAATTAAGTAAAATGAAGTAGGACATATGTAGAGGATTGCATAGGAAAAGCAAAAACACATTTGGGGGAAAACAGAAAGCACAAGAAAGTAAAAGGACTGGAGACTTTAATAAAACAATGTTGTAAGGGATAGGCAAATGGTCAGAGACAACATAATCCTAGAAACAAGGGCCTCAGTAAGAAATGGTTGTAAAAGCTTCCTTCTGCCATGACCCATACTCCTTGACAATTCTTGTCAGGGAATATGTAATACTTTTAGGTTAAATTACATGGTGTATAATAACCTTACTAAGAATTCCTGCCCTCTCCAACTACAGCCTCCCAGCTGTGAACGTAGGACTCTAAAAAATAAAAAATTAATAGTTTTTTTCATTTTAAACTATACCATAGTTTCCTTTTATCCTAGGGCTCAATTAAGGACCAGTTGAAGGCATATGGAGCTCTTACTGAGAATGTGACGAGGAAATACACCCGTCAGATCCTGGAAGGTGTCCATTATTTGCACAGTAATATGATTGTTCATAGGGATATCAAAGGTAAGTAATGAGGTAATTTTGAATTTTAAGTACACAGTTCTTTGTGAGTAAGAATGAAACAAGTGAGATAGTTGAGAAATTTAGCATTTAAATGAGTACATTACCTTTAAGTATCACAGGGAAATGATTTTCCTCTTTTTTCAGTGACTCTGTCAATGTTCTGTCACACCAGTCCTGGCTTTCAGGTCCCCAGAAGTGAGTAGCTCCTTCACAGGGATTCATAGAGTCAATAGAGTTCTCAGGATGGTGAAAGTATGACCGTGCTTCATACATAGAGCATAGGCATTAGAATACAGTGGTGAAGAGTAGGGGTTCTGACACCTTCTGCTGATTCAAAGCTGGACTTTATCAGTCACTAACTGTGTGACCTTGGACAGGTTACTTAATCTTTCTCTACCTCATTTTCCTTAGTCCTAAAATGAGGGTGATAATAGTATTCAATCTATAAGATTCTTGTAAGGATTAAATGAGTTAATACATGTAATATGCTTAAAGCAGTGCCTGGTTCCTAGAGAGTACTCAAAATGTTGCTGTTACAGTGCTGTACTTTATGGTGAGGTCACAATAAATGCCATGGGAATGAATGCTGTATTTATGGTGAGGTCACAATAAATGCCTAGAGAGCAAATAAAGAGAAGGGTGAAGAGTGCTCACGACTGAGCCTTGATGATCTCAGCTGTTTGCAGGGATCAAGTCAGTAAGGGAAATGCATACATAAGACAGTAGTGAGGAGTGGGGGTGTGAAAGATGTGAGAGAGCTTCAAGTTTGTGTAGCAGAGTTTACCTGAATGTTTGAATCTATAAGACTGAGTTTGACCCCAAATGTAGGGGTCACTCAGTGGGTTATAAATGTAATTTATTTGGTTTTACTGGGGGCTCTTATGAATCCAGAGGCTTTTGCTCTCTTCCTTCCTGTTTAGGCACAACCTAAAATGGCCATGTTCTGGCCAACGACCATGTCCTTGATCAGGTTCTGATGGTCAGTTAGCAACTGCAGAGTGCCCAAGCCAGGCTGTACGTGCTGGAGTAGAGTTTGCTAGTGTGTCTGAGACAGTTGGGGATGTGGCTCGTGATCACTGGGCACACCTCACTTGTCAGGGACAAAACCTGATGGCTTCAGGGACCATGTAGGGAAATTATTTGACTTGGAATTTTTCTATTAGGAATAATCTCACCTCAAGCCAGCTCCTCCGTAGCCTTCGTGAGAAAGCAGGCAAAGGAGCTGAGGGGAGCTACCCTGAGGTGGATCTTAATTGAGCTATGCCAGAAAGGTGGAGCAGCCTGGTAAGGTTAGGAGGCTGAATGTAAGCGGATTTTAAAACATTGTAAGAAAAATATACTGATAGGAGGAAAAGTGAAATTGAAAATTAGGTATGCCACATGAGCTCAAGCATAAAAAGTATTGAAGTGTGTGTCCAGGGGGTGGAGGGTGGGAGGGATATCAAGAAGGAAGATTTCTCATGATGACAGTGGTTATCTTTGAATGGCAGAATGAATGATTTTGGTTTCTTTTGGCAAATTCTTATAATGAGCAATTTTGCAAATAGGGGAGGGAAAAGGAAAGGTAGTTGTTTGGTTTGAAATTATACCCAAGAGTTTATAATGAAACTTAGAAAAAAAACTGATTGATCACTGTTGAAGGATGTTAAGAAACTTTTTTATTACTTCACCTTTATTCTGCCTTTCCTTTATAAACCATACCACTGAGGATCAAGTCATGGATGAAGGGAAATTTGTATTCTGGCCAGCAAATCAAGAAGGGATGATAGAATGACACCATTTGCAATCACTAGTGAGCTAATAGATGGAGGCACTAAACATCAACAGCTCTGGACATCACTAAAACAGACAGTTGCTCATTACATCTTATTGGTAGAACACAACATCACCTACAAAGTAATTTTGTCACTCCCCCCCGCCACCTTCCATTTGAACCAGAATCTTATCAAGCCTCTAGAGTCAGACAGTATTAAATGACCGCTTGGATGCAATTAGCAAAAGTTAGACCATGAGAAATCTGTGGTAGACAATGTAGTTTCTTCATTAATTGCAAAGGGTGGTGGGGGTGGGGGGCAGATTTAGATTAGAAAAGATTTAAAAGATATATCAGTCTCATTGTATGGACTTTATTTGCGTTCTGATTTTAAAATAAAACAAAGCTAAAACTGTAAATACTATTAGTAAGGAATTAGTGTTTATCATCTTAGGTGTGCTAAAAGTTCTTATCTGTAAGAACTTTTTTTTCTTATCTGATTTGCATGAAAATATTTATTGCTCATAATAATATGGATTTGTTTCAAACTAATATAGAGGTTTGAGTGTTGGGCACTATGGTCAGGGCAGGACTGTCTAGAGATTGATGGCATGTCTGAGAAATCTCCTTAGAAACTTACTGTTTTTAATTTACCCAAAATAAATTAAAAAAAATTAACAACCAATACCAGAAACCTGGCTGCTCTTTTTCCCCTCAGCTTCTCCCATACCCGAGCACTGAGATGCCCCATATTGGCAGTTACTTCCCAGATAACATACTCCTGAGTACCACCTGCCCAGCACTGTCCTTCCAAGCTTTTAGCCAGTAAGTGGATATACATTTTAGAGACAGTGGCATTTTTGATACATTCCCAGTTACTTTCAGTGTTGTAAATGTAGAATGGTAGGATATGTCCAATGGAGCAGTGCTGGTTTAGAAGGATCACTTGTATGGTGGCCCCATTAAGCTGGTGACATGGAGAGAATGGATCCTGGAGGCTCTCATGGAGGGAACCTTGAGAGAGCCCTGCACTAGGTTGGAGAACTGCCTGGGGAGAAGAGAAAGGCAAGTACAGGAGCTCTGGTGGGTAGTACTGAGAAGTTACTTCCTTTTTGGGTAAAATGTAACCTTCTCCCTATTTACTCTCCTTCTTAAGGGACATTTATAAAAAAAGAATGGAATGAGGACAATAAAAAGTAGTGTTTCTGTTTTTAACTTTTTATTATAAGGTATAACTTATATAGAAAGCAAAGAAATAAAAAAGCAGTAGTTTTCAAAGCACTCTTCAACAAGTAGTTACAGAACAGATTTCAGGGTTAGTCATGGACTACCATACGATCCTCTCATATTTTTCCTTCTAAGCTGTTCCAGAATATAGGAGGCTAGAAGGCTTAAATATTTTTTTTCTCACCACATTCAACTTTTTTTCCTTTCTTTTTTGTGAAAAAATAATATATAAACAAAAAAGCAATAAATTTCAAAGCACAGCACCACAATTAGTTGTAGAACATATTTCAGAGTTTGGCATGGGTTACAATTCCACAATTTTACTTCTAGCTGCTCCTAGATACCGGAGACTAAAAGAAATGTCAGTTTAATGATTCAGCATCATATTCATTTGTTAAATCCTATCTTCTCTGTATAATTCCACCATGACCTTTGCTCTTTCTGTCCCTCTCTTTAGGGGTGTTTGGGCTATGGCCATTTTCATGTTGGAAGGGTCTGTCATTAATATGGGGTAGGGAGATGGAACTATCTCATGTTCTAGACAGGCTGGGCACTCTAGGTTTCAGGACTTACCTGGTTCAGGGACCCATCTGGAGGTTGTAGTTTTCTAGAAAGTTACGCTAGTGCATGGAAACCTTGTGGAATCTTATATATTGCCCTAGCTGTTCTTTAGGATGGACTGGAATGGTCCTGGTTGGGGTTTGGCAAGGTTATGATTGGTAGCAATGTCTAACTGAAGCTTGTGTAAGAGCAACCTCCAGAATAGCCTCTCAACTCTATTTGAACTCTGTTAGCCACTGATACTTTATTAATAAGTTATATATTTTTCCCCCTTTTGGTCAGGATGGAATTGTTGATCTCATGGTGCCAGGGCCAGATTCAACCCTGGGAGTCATCTCTCCTGTCACCAGGGAGATTTTCACCCCTGGATGTCATGTCCCACATAAGGGGGAGAGCAATGATTTCACTTGCGGAGTTGGGCTTAGAGAGAGTGAGGCCACATCTGAGCAACTAAAGAGGTCCTCTGGAAGTAACTCTTAGGTAGGCTCAGCTTCTCTGCTCCCTACATAAGCGTCACATGAGTAAGCCTCAAGATCAAGGGCATGGCCTATTGATTTTATTATCCCTAAAGTTTGACAAAGTATCAGGGATTTCCTGATGGTAAAGTTTAGTAGTTCCGTATTTTTTCTCCCATCTCTCAAGGGACTTTGCCAATAGATTTTGCTTATCTGCTTAATATATTGTAGGATGTATCCAGGCATTACATTAATCTATACAGGATTAAAGGCCTTCATTCTTACTCTGGGCTCCCTGTGTTTCAGTTGTTCAAATTAGCTATCCAGACAGGTTGAGTTAGATTATGTGCTATAAAAAATTTAGGTTCCAGACAAAATAAACCTTTCTTTCTTTGGTCTCAAGAATAGGTGCAGTTCTAAAATATAGACAATATCTTCCATACCCCTGTGTCCTGAATTACCTTAATCCCGACCCGATGGGCTTCGTTCTTATCTCTAAATATCAGGTTATATCTAGATCCAGAAATAATGATTAGGGAATGGTGTTTTGTTTTTTTTTTTAATTTTTTACTAATTAAAAAAAAATTACAAGAAAGATACACATTCTTAATATATGCTCATTCTGTTCTACATATATAATCATTAATTCACAATATCATCGCATAGTTGCATATTCATCATGATCATTTCTTAGAACATTTGCATCAATTCAGAAAAAGAAATAAAAAGACAACAGAAAAATAAAACGAAGACAGAAAAAACAAATTTTTTACATACCATACCCTTTACCCCCCCTTTCATTGAACACTAGCATTTCAAACTAAATTTATTTTAACATTTGCTCCCCCTATTATTTTTATTCATATGTTCTACTCATCTGTTGACAAGGTAGAAAAAAGGAGCATCAGACACAAGATTTTCACAATCACACAGTCACATTGTGAAAGCTATATCATTATACAATCATCATCAAGAAACATGGCTACTGGAACACAGCTCTACATTTTCAGGCAGTTCCCTCCAGCCTCTCCATTACATCTTGGATAACAAGGTGATATCTATTTAATGTGTAAGAATAACCTCCAGGATAACCTGTCGACTCTGTTTGGAATCTCTCAGCCATTGACACTTTGTCTCATTTCACTCTTCCCCCTTTTGGTCGAGAAGGTTTTCTCAGTCCCTTGATGCTGGGTCTCAGCTCATTCTAGAGTTTTTCTCAATCCCTTGATGCTGAGTCTCAGCTCATTTTGGGATTTCTGTCCCACGTTAACAGGTCCACACCCTTGGGGGTCATGTCCCACGTAAACGGGTGGAGGGTGGTGAGTTTGCTTGTTGTGTTGGTTGGTGAGAGAGGCCACATCTGAGCAACAAAAGAGGTTCTCTTGGGGGTGACTCTTAGGCCTAATTTTAAGAGGGCTTGACCTATCCTTTGTGTGGTTAAGTTTCATATGAACAAACCCCAAGACTGGGGGCTCAGCCTATAGCTTTGGTTGTCCACACTGCTTGTGAGAATATCAAGAATCACTTGGGGGAGTTGAATTTTCCCCCGTTCTCACCATTCCCCAAAGGGGACTTTGCAAATACTTTTCCACTCACTGATCAAATCCCTCTGGGATTTATCCGGGCATCACTCTGGACAAACCGACAAAATCTCATGTCCTACCCAAGGTTCCATATACTTATGTTGTTCAACCAACTATCTACATAAGTTATATTAGGAAATGCACCAGTCAGAATATAAATTTGGTACCAAATAAACATTGTTTTGCTTTAGTCTCACACATAAGGTGAAATTTTAAAATATTAATTACCATCTATTTTCAGCACCCTGCAGTAATGACATTTGTTTGTTCTTCCTCATGCAAAAACATTTTTAAATTTGTACATTTAGTCACTATCATTATACACTCTAGGCATTCCTAGATTATACCATCTCAATGTTTATCGTCTATCTTTCTTTGTGATTTCATCTATGCCCCCAGCCCTCCTCGCGCTATCATTCTCACATTCAGCTTCATTCAGTGTTTTAACATAATTGTATTACAGTTAGGTAGTATTGTACTGTCCATTTCTGAGTTTTTATATTCAGTCCCGTTACACAATCTGTATCTCTTCAGCTCCAATTACCCAATATCTTACCCTATTTCTATCTCCTGATGGTCTCTGTTACCAATGAAAGATTCCAAGTTTATTCACAAATGTCAGTTCACATCAGTGAGACCATACAGTATTTGTCCTTTTGTTTTTGGCTAATCACACTCAGCGTAATGTCCTTAAGGTCCATCTGTGTTGTTACATACTTCATAACTTTATTCTGTCTTACAGCTGCATAATATTCCATCATATTTATATGCCACAGTTTGTTTAGCCACCCTTCTATTGATGGACATTTTGGCTGTTTCCATCTCTTGGTAATTGTAAATGATGCTGCTATAAAATTGGTGTGCAAATGTCCGTTTGTGTCCTTGTCCTCATGTCCTTTGAGTA
>PVIY010019129.1:0-46329 GCA_004026745.1 Myrmecophaga tridactyla
TTTTTGGATTCAAGTTAGATTTTGATTAACTTGACCTGGAACTCTTCTGCTTACATAGATCAAGTAGGAATTTAGTAGACTGCCCATTTATTCTACTTCTAAGTACCATATGATCTACTAGTTAATACCATAGGTCCCTTGGAGTCAGAATATTTTGATTGCGGTTTTGAGTCTGTTTTCCATTATAGTAGTCGTGCCCACCTTGGTAATTAATGTCGCCGTGTGGCTTCTGCCAACTCAAGATCTGATTATCCCCACTGACTTAAGGATTCTAATTCAATCCTACTGGTATACAGTCTCAGTTTTTCACCAGCAATATAGGAATATTCTTACAGTTTCTACAGTAATACCTGACCCCAAAAGAATGATAAAAAGGAGTGGATCATGTTCATTAAGATGGTATGTTTTCCATTTCAAGATATCTAGGAATGTAGGAGAGAATGAAAAAGTTGTATATAAGAAATAAAGTATTGCTGAAAAAGTAACAAAAAAATAAAAGTATTTAATTATCTCAAATATGGTATAATTTGAATCTAAAATGAATCTTGATGTTAGGTTTACTGTTGGTTTAATAGTAGTTTTTTAGTAGAAAATAAATGTTATAATAAATGTGCATATGGATGATAAGACTTAGATTCAAAGAAATCCAGAGGGTGTTCTTAGGAATTCTTACCACTGTTTACAACTGTATAATAAATTTTTAATTGAGAAGCACAATTTGTATGTGATAATTGCCTTGTGTACTATGTGTGTGTATGTAATTTCAATAAATTTATTTTTGTTTTTAAAAAAAGCCGAGTATCATCCTATGAGTAACCCAAAGTTACTTTATTTTTAATGTATCAACAATCTTAAGAGGATGAATTCAGTTAATATTTTCTCTTCAAACGATGCTATTACAAGAATGAACAGATAAGTCACAGACTAGGAGAAAATATTTCCAAATTTCATATCTGATTACAGGATTTTTATCTAGAATATAAAAAGAACTCTCAGAGCTCAAGAAAAAAAAGGAAGGAAACAATGCAATTAAAAATGAGTGAAACATTTGAACCAAGCACTATGCCAAAAGAAGATACACCATATGGACAATAAGCGTTTGAACATAACACACCTCCACACCTTGGGAGTAAGCCCTGCCCCAAAACACTTTTATGTGTAGTATAACCTCCTGCCTTTAATTGTAGTCACTGGAGTCCATGGAGTCTGTGTGGTAGGGTAACATTGTGGCTGGCCATGTAAGGAAGGGGCACATTATTGTTGGATTTGGAGATCTTTTTATTAGATCATCATTTGTTTCCGAATAGCGTGCTACTCAATTAGGGCAGAATATTATGCAATTAATGAAAATTATTTGTTGAGAATTTTTCTTTGCTACCACAGCCTGCCTTCTAAGATAGAGGCTAAAAAGGACAGATACTTTCATTCCCAACCTCCTTGTAAATATGAATGGTGCTGTGACATAGTACATCATAAGAATTAGGAGTTACACACACTTACTTTTGGCCTGACACAGTTCCAATTTCTTTAAAATATTTGTTATTTAAACCTACACCAACATTTGATGTAGATAATATTCCCGTATTTCTGGTTAAAACCTGTGACTTAGATTGGCGAAGTCACTTGTCCAGGGCACATGGGTCATCAGGGAAGAAATAGGACTGGGCATTTTAGTTGAGGAGTCTATACTCTTAATCAGCAAAAACTGCCTCTCAGGGAGACATGGGGGAAGGACTGTGGGTAGAAATTCTGAACACAACCGTGTGAGAGGATGACACTTGGAGTGGCCACATCATCCTGCCACCACAAGAGGTAGCACTAACAAGACAAACAAGGGAGTTAGAGTAGATAGTTGTGAAGAATTTGGGTTCCTTGAACATCAATGAGTCATTCAGCAAACCATCAAAACATCTAAAACTTGGTTGTTATGTGAGATAAATGTTAACCCCTGTTTTAAATGCCAATTTTATTCAGATACTCTGTTTCTCACAGATAAAATATACTAACAAATATGCATGAATTATTTCAATTAATTCTCACCCCAATCTTATAGAAAAGTTTTTTCTATTATTCTTGCTTTGCAAATGAGGAAAATAGGCCTGAGAGAGTTTAACTTGCCTAATTTATACAGCCAGGATTTTCATGACAGCATTTTCTTAATCCTCTCTTAGCATGCCTTGCTGACTGTTTTCAAAGTCCTCCATCCAGAGACCCCAAGAAATATATCTTTAGTTAATCCATATTGTTTATTTCTCATTAGTGGGATGAATATATACACTATGGGGAACTTTGGGGCATCTCAGAAAGAAGGTGTTAGAAAGGATTTATAATAGGATTTGGTCTGTGTTTATTGTCTTTTAGAATTTAAGGAATTGGAGATTTGCTGTAGATATACTGCAGGAAACTGGGGAATTCTATGAATGTGTCTCTTAATATTCTCTAGAAGTAAGGAACACTAGTGAGAGGCCAATGCTTTATTTGCAAAGGAGCAACAGTCACTAATGTTAGCCTAATATAAGGACAGGGAGATGTTTTGACATTGTTTACATTTTTGCTATGTGTTCATGATTACAGAGTGGCTTGGTCTAAACTTAAGGTACTTTGAAATTTGTACCCTCCTCAAGAGATCAGCAAGGCCTAGCCATAATTCTCTGATGTAAGGCTAGTAGAAAGAGTGTGCATGGTTACTTACAGAATATTGGCTATGAGAGATATGGTATGCAATGGTTCTGCTAACATAACATTATTATAATAATTATGCTCTGATAATTTATTACAATTATCAAAAATGACAGCAAAATGGTGAGTGTAAATGAATACTATGAAAAAATTACAATTTCCCTATATATATTATCTATTAGTAAGAATGTCTGAATTCAACACAGAAGCCAGAGGAAAGCTGATATGGAGAAATAGAGTTATAACTAATTTCAAAATTGTTCATAAGGAACACTAGACATTACCCAAATAGTAAAGACTAAAGGTATATATAAAATATTCATTAAAAAGCAAATCAAAACAAAAAAATAAAAAATATTCATAAAATAGTAACACTTAAAATAAGAATACATAACTTTCTAAAAACCAAAATCCAAAAAGCAAAAGAAAACACATAAAATAGGAAGATATGTATGCAGAAAATTGTTTTCTGCAGTATATGTTATAGGATAAATTATAAACAATCAAAATTGTTATCCATAGGTGCCTGGTTGTGGCACATGAAAAAATGGAATCCTGTGCATAACAATATATCCCAGAGTTTACCACATTGCAGTGGTCAGAGTACTCATTCCAGTTACTAATAACAAATCCCTCACTTCCTTTGAATCTTCACTGACAGTGTTCTCAAAATCTAGTTTTGAATGAACTCAAAGTCCCGGTTTCTAAGAACAAGCTCTTCAAGGTAATCTAGGCTTTCTCTAACGCTTTCCTCAAAATCCTCTCATCATCTTACTGCTGCCATGTCAAAGTATTTGTTGGAAGCAGCTAACTCTGAGGTATTTATTATCTATTGCAGCATAAAAAAGTACCCAAAAGTGAGGGGCTCAAATCAACAATGCAATATTTCACTTCTTATTTCTGTGGGTCAGGCAGCCAGGTGCAGCTTAGCTGTATCTTCTGGCACAGGGTCTCTCTCAAGCTGCATTCAGGGTTGCTGAGGTCTCCTCTGAAGTTTCAACTTGAAAAGGATCCCCTTCCAAGATACACATGCACTTGTGAGCAGAACTCACTTCCTAAGGAGTGGTGGACAGGGAGCCTCCATTGCTCAATGTTATAGGCCAGAGGCCACCCTCAGTTCCTTGACATGTGGATGTATCCATTGGGGAGCTCACAATACAGGTTCTGGCTTCTACCAGGGTCAGTAGGTGAGGGGAGTCAGAGAGGGCATGTGAGTGAAATGAAAGTTATCATCTTCAGAGTAGTTTGCTGTTCGTTTTCTGGTGGGAAGTTAGGTTATTAAAGTGAGATTTCTTCTTTTTAAATGTAGGTGCTTCCCTCTGAGCAATGGTTTTGTTATATTACATAGATTTTGTTATGTTGTGTTTTCCTTTAATTTGTCTTTCTATATTTTCTGATGTCCTCTGTGATTTCCTTTCTGGCCCACTGGTTGTTTAAAAATGTGTCATTTAATTTCTGCATATTTGTGACTTTTCCAGTTTTCCCTCTTTTATTGATTCCATTGTGATCAGAGTTCATACTTTATGCTACTGCAATACTTTTTAGTTTATTGAGACTTATTTTATAACAACTTACTATCTATCCTGAGGAACGATCCATGTGCACATGTAAAACATGTATATTCCGCAGTATGGGGATGGAGTGTTCTTTATGTTTATTAGGTCCTCTTGGTTTATAGTGTTTTCAGGTCCTCAATTTCCTTATAGATCTTATGTCTAGATATTCTAACTCACTGAAAGTGGTTTATTGAAATTTCTTACTAATATTGCAGGACTATCTATTTCTTTTTCCATCAATAGTTGTTTAATATATTTTGGGCATCTGTTCTTAAATGCTTATAATTTAAGTATCTTCTAATGAAATGCCCTATTAATCAATATATAATATCCTCCTTTATCTCTTTTAACAGTTTTTGACTTCAAGTCTATTTTGACTGATATTAGTAAAGCCTTCTCAGCTCACTTTTGGTTACTATTTGTATGGAACATCTTTTTTTCTACTATTTCACTTTCAATATATTTGTGTCTTTTAATTTAAGCTAAGTCTTTTGTAAGCACCACAGAGTGGAATCATATTTTCTTTTATCCATTCTCAGTCTTCTGATTGGATTTTGACATTTACCTGTAAAGTAAATCTTAAAGTAATTATTAATGAAGCTTATTTCTACCATTTTGTTATTTTTTGCTTATATCTCCTTTTGTTCCTCATTTCTTCCTTGCCTCTGTTCCTCTGATCTATACGTCTATCATTTCATTACCTTACATTCTTGATTAACACAGTTTTACAAAAAGCCTTGAAATCAGGTAATGCAATCTTCCAAATTTGATCTTAGTTGTAAAAATTCCTTTTGCTACTCTGGTATCATTTTTATCCATACAAATTTTAGAATCTGCTTGCTGATATCTATAAGATATGCTTCTGGTATTTTGACTGATAATTTGTAAATCTATTGACCACTCTGGGAAGAACTGACATCTTAGCATGTGGCAAAATTGGACACCCATGAGTTTCTACTCATACCTCATATTTTATATGAAAATTAATTCAAAATGAATTATTCACCTACATGAATATCCTAAAGTGATAAAACTCTTAGAAAAAAATTTGTGACCTTGGTATGAGCAAAGAATTGTTTGATTCAGCATGAAAAGTATGAATTATAAAAGAAAATATTAATTAACTGAACTTTATCAAAACGAAAACCTTTTATTTCTTTGAAAGGCTTCCAAAAATGCAAAGAGAAGCAACAGCTTGACAGAGAATGTTTGCAAGTTGCATTTCTGACAAAAGATTGGTATTCACAATATAAAAGAACTCTGAAAACTCCTTATCAACAAAATAGCAAGACTCCAATACAAAATTGGTGAAAAATTTGGACACTCACTTCACCAAATAAGATGTTACAGACAGAAAATAAGCCCATGAAAGATACTTAAATCATTAATCATTAAAAAAAAATGAAAAAAAAAGGAAGTGCCACTCTGCACTATTAGAATGGTTAAAATAAAAATAAATTTTAAAATCTGACAATTCCAAATTGTGGTCAGGGTGCAAGTAAATTGGAAATCTCATAAACTGCTGTTGGGAATCAATGTGGCACAGCCTGTTTTGAAAGTGGTTTGTAAAGATCTTATAAAGTTAAACATACATTTTGTCATATGAGTTTGTAATCCAATTCCAAGTTGTTTACCTATAAGCAACTTATGTTCACACTAAAACCTGTACATAAATATTTATAGTGGCTTTATTCATAATGGCCTAATTTAGAAACAACCAAAAATGTCCTTCAGCTTGTGTATAGATAAAATATGGTACAGCCATGGAATGGAAAACCACTTGGCAATAAAAAGGAACAAATTTGAAACATACAACAATGTAGATGAAGCCCAATTCAGTGGAGTATGTGTTGTGTATTCTATTATATGCCAATCTGCAAAAGGCAAAGTTATAGGACTACAGAAGGGAACAGTGGTTGTAAAACATTTTAAGCCTGTCTAAATATATGCACACATGCCAAAATAATCCAATCTCATGTTCAAGGTTGCTGTTTATTTTGTGATTGGTCTCGGACCTATATGGAGCCACTTACCTTGTTCTTTTAATAGCTATATAATAGTGTCTTGTCCCTCAAATGAATCTTTGTCCCATTTCTAGCAGAAATAACTGTATTTACAAAATAACTCTTCTTCCAATGTAGAACTTTTTTCAATTTTTCCGTAAAGAATTTGCCTCTCAAATTTTAATCATTTTCTGCATATATTAGTTCATCTTGCTGAAACTAAGCCTCTTAGTAATAATGATATAAAAGTGCTGGAGGGAAATAGATACAGTATAAATACAGAAATACATTTCTTTTTCTGTTTTTTTCTTTCCCCAGTAAGGATGCATGTTTTAAACTCAATCATTTCCTTTGAAGTCCTGAGAGCATACTATTGCATTTATTCCTCTTCATATACCTTCCTGATATATTCACCATGTTTGGTATAAGCATTCTTTGACAAATATTTACATTGAGGTTTCCTTATGCAAAAACCCCTGGAGTATATTACTTTTTAGTAGTAACTTGTATACCTGAGAAGCTACAGTGTTTGATTATCTCTAATTTTCCATTCTGTACCTTCCTCTAAAAAACTTACTCATCAGATAAATTATCTTAATCTTAATTTTAAATTACAAATCAATTAAGTTGCAATGAGCAGCCCTTAAATTTAATTGCAATGATATCAAAACTAGTTTGGTGAAATGACCTCAGATTTCACACTTTAAAATATTCTGATGCCTATTCCAATTTTCACTTTAGGAAATAAATAGATTGCCCAAAGAAGAAGAAAACAGACTTATCAGACTTACATGTTTTATTTCCCTAAGAGAGATGCCTTCTGTGGACAGGAAATAACGATGGTCGGATCTGCTCTGATGTAAGATGACAATAATCCTCTATTCCATACTTTGCAAGCAGTGATGAGAATCAGGGCCATGTCAGGCCTTCATAGCACTCTTGTATTTCTCAGAGAGAGTACGCCCCTTGAGCAGGTATGCATTAATGGTATACAAGAACAACATAACACAGAGAGTCATGATAACCACTGAGCCTGTAGCCAAAAGAATTATGGACATCATCTTTTCCTGCGTCCCCATCACCACACATGGATAGGGCCCATGACACATTTGGGTACTGCACCAAATGGGATCTCTAATGAGTGGTAGGTGATAGTGAAGAAGGATGACCAAGAATATCACCTGTATAGATAACTGTACCAGAAAGTAGACGAGATACATCGCTAACAGAGGCCTTTCCCGGGATAAGTCAAAAATCATTTCCTCATTCATCTTTACATGGTCTTCTTTAAAAACAGTAGTATCACTGGACTTTTCTTCGTGTAAAGATTGCTTCTTAAACATCTTCATTTGCTTATGAAGACTCTGTGAGACAAAAAACTCCATCACAAAAAAGATGGAAGAAAAAACAAAGCCAACCACGTACCAAACACCTACAACAGATGTAGTGAAGTGGTTTTCAAAACACTCTGCTAGGCAGGCTTGAGAGATGTCCCCATGGCACTGGAAGTCCTGGGACAGGTGGACCCAAGTGATCTGCACCACATACACAACTGAAACATAAAGTCCTATAAGACTGAACCACAGTGTCCGTCCTATGTAGAAATTGGTAGGGTCTTTGCTCATCTTCAGTATGGCAGGGACCATACCCCCCATTGACATGTCAGGCATTGTGGAAGCTAGGAAGACAAAAGCAAAGTAGCATCATGAGGAAATAATGACTGAGTTTTATAAATTTATACAGTCTGTACCATTCTCCATGTAAATAGGGAAGGAAGAATTAAATGAGAGATACGAAGTTCATTTGTCAGAAAGAGGGATAAATAAACAATGAATGGTTATAGCACAGACAGCTGAACTGAAAGAGAAATACAAAATCCTCTTACTTGACAAAGGTGAATATAGCAGGAAAGATCATAGCAGACTGAACAAGAGAAAAAGAGCACAAATACGTGGTGCTATCTCCTTATTTCAACAATCTCTGGCATTTATAAAAAGTTATACTGAAGAATCCTTTATTTCTATAGAAATTATTACAAGAAAATATAATGCTTTTAGTGAACCAGTAGTGCCATAGTACTTTGTACATTATCAACTTTGTAAAAACCATTGTAAGATATGTGATCCATTTTCAATTTCTTCAGGAGATTATCTTGTTCAAAAATAACTTTCTGAAGCTCTTTCTGAACATAATCCTTCAAAAGTATGGCAAAATGATTTTATATCATGAGGAATAGAGCAGGCCCATTCTAGCACCTTTAAATGTCTGTTTATTAAAAAATAACTGAATTCCATGAGGGAGAAAGTGCATTGTTCAAGATCATCTCATAGTCTAGAGTCAAATAGAGAAAAAATGAAAATTGCATGCTGTTGAATAATATCAGTATTAGTAATTAATGACATTCACTTCCATTCCTTACTCTAGACACTTCTGAATTTGCATTTTTTATTAAGTTCTTTTTCTTCATAGGAAGAGGGAAACGCATCATAAAAAAAACAAAGATGAAGTTTCTCCTCCTCCCTTTCTTTCCTCAACATTTCTTGAATTGACTGGCACTTAATCGTATCCTTAAAATGCTATATATTTTAATATCTTAGGTTTGAAAACTGAGTGTTACACATGTTTTGTTTGCAATTATGTACTTATCTTGACCCAGTAATATACATAGAACAAAACCTTCACTCAGAAGTCTATGAAATTGGTATCTTGCTTAGTTTTGAAAACTGTCTTAACATGTTTCATTCACTTCTATTCATCAGTCATAGCTTAAAGAAGCAGTCAGAGGTCACGAACAAAGGTAATTTATCTTATTTATTTGATCATGCTATCTTCCATTAGAATAATTTTCTGAATAATAGGAGCAGAAGATAGTAAGCTTTGATCCAGAAAATAATTCAGCAAGATGTTCAGAGTAGGTGATTTCTATGAGGGTACTCAATGTCTTAGGTGATAGGAACACCATGAAGGAAGTTCAGGAAGATATCCCAGCATAGTTATCTCTCCTGTCTCCTGTTATCAGAAACTTTCTGAGCCATTTATTCTTTTTATAATCTATGTACCAACCTATGCCAATCAACCTCCTCAAGCCAACAGAGCCGTTCCAACTGTCATGGAACTCCTGTAGGCAACTGTCTAACTGTTCTCAAGGTAAGTCTTTACCTCTTCCTTCTGAAACATACCTGTCTGAGATAGGTTTACTGAATTGATTAGTGTTGTTTCAGGCTCCTTCCAAAACCTATTTTTTCCAAAGCCAATCCCCAGTTCAAATCTTTTTTTCTGGTTAGCCAGTCAGGATGGATGGATCTATTTTTCACTATTGCCATCTACTTGGAGAACAGCTTGAATTTCTTGTTTTATTATATCTTGTGGCTCAGCTAAAATATTCATTGATTCACAGTTATTTTGAGCATCAAACACATTTCAGAGTATTGAAAAATGAATGAAGCCATTCTTGCCTTTAATTACAGATCAGATAGTTATATAATATTTTCGTCCATAATTTATTGTAGCCTATGTGGTTTCAGTGACTCACTCTTCCCTCCCATAAACTAGAAAGTTATTGTGATAACAGTTTATCATGATAATACACTGACAGCCAACAGCTACTTCCAGGCTCCCTGCAGGGTGGCTGATGCTTCATGGGGCCTACATCACAGTTCAACCTTTTTCTTCAATTCTTACCCTCTCCCAAGCTTCCTTCAGAAAGTATTTCTCCCTAAAACTATTTTTCACCCTCAATTCTGTCTCAGTATTTACTTCTGGAAAGCCCAACTTGTAATAATCTTCTTCAAATCTTTTGAAGGCTGGGAGTCAAGTCACATCCAGGGAGAGCAATGCCTTCCCTTTACTCCCAGGTTCATATATTCTTGAAAATCAAGTGCTCTCTAGAACTCACTGTGCCTAATGCTTGTCCTAGAGCTCCCTTGAGAGCAAGTCTCACATGGCAGAGAGAAGTGACAGGTTTGTTTCAACTATTTCTGTGAACCCCTACTTGTACTGCAAAGGACTTGCTTGTTTGATAAATCCAAGTGATGCTCAACCTAGGGGAGTTGAATGTGTCAACATTAAAATTGGAGGGGAGACAGGCTGCATTCAGAGTGCAATATTCCCAGGATCCCCTCTTAACTTTTTGCATAATTGAAAATTATTTTCCCTGTTTTTTTTAGCACACTTTGAATTTAGTTTTCAAAGAAATACAGGCAAACATGCCATATTGTTCAGCTCTATAAATTCTACAAACTGAACACCTTCAAGCTATTGCCATCAAGATCAAGGAAAGAGCAAATCCGCCCATGTACATTTTTCCAGTGACCACCTGCCATCTCCTAGCAAAACCAATAACCAGACAGATAAAAGGTATCATAAATCTTGTAAACTTTTGTGTCTAAATTTTTGTTTTATGTGTTTGTTTGGGACATTCATCTGTACTACTGTTGAGGTAGTAGTTTTTCTTTCTCATTCCCTTAGAGCATTCCATTTTGTTGATGTATTTCACTTGTTCATTTTATTGCTGTGTGGTCCAATATTTGTCTAGTATGAATAGTGTTGTTATGAATATTTTCTACTTGTATTTTGTCACACTCCCATAAGCAAAGAATGAGAAATGTTTGTTCCACATAGTCCTTGTGCAAGTCTGAAAGGATTATGTGCCCTAGAAAAGCCAAGTTTTAATCCTGATCCATCTTGTCAAGACAGCCATTTCTTTTAATCTCTATTCAGTTCTGTAGACTGGAATCTTGATTAGATTATCTCTATGGAGATGTGACCCCCAATTGTGGGTATTAATCTTTGATTAGAGGAAAATGTGACTCCACCCATTCCAGGTAGGTCTTGATTAATTTACTGGAATCCTTTACAACAGGAAGCATTTTGTAAAAAGCTTGAGAACTGCAAGAACCATGAGGGCCCATAAAGCAAGAGACCTTTGGAGATGAAGAAGGAAGATGCCCCCTGGGGAACTTCATGAAACAAGAAGCCTGGAGAGAAAGCTACCAGATGTCACCATGTTCACCAGGCACCTTTCCAGTTGAGATAAACCATGAAACTTCATCAGTCTTTCTTGAGTGAAGGTAACCTTTTGTTGCTGCTTAATTTGGATATTTTTATGGACTTTCTTTAATTTAGACATTTTCACATCCTTAGAACTGTAAACTAGCAACTTAATAAATTCCCCTTTTAAAAAGCTATTCTGTTTCTGGTATTTCACATCCTAGAAGCTTGCAACCTAGGAACGGTCCCTAATGCTTGGCATTATCTCTCAATTTCACCATTGTACTAAGTGTGGTATATTAAATTATGGGTTTAATTTGCAGTTCCTTAATGATTAATGAAGTGGAATAATTTTCAAATTGCTCATTGATCATTTGAAGATGATCTTTTGAGAATACCACTTCCAGACTTTGGCCCATTTTTTTCATTAATTTTTTTAACTGTAGCAATTCTTTAAATAGTCTGAATATGAGTCCTTTATACAGATGTGAATTGCAAATATCTTTTCACATACTCAATGATACCATTCTACTTTCTTAAGAGTGCTGATGAACAGAAATTCTTAATTTAATATTGTTGATTTTTAAAACTTCATTTTGTTAGTGGTTTTTGTGTAATGTTTAAGAAAACGACTTATTCTAAAATCAAAGTGAATAATGCCACGCTGATCATCAGTTCAAAACTGTTCAAGTGCCTCTTTTCAATTCTTTTCTGTGTATATCTACTAGTGTGATTGTCAGGTCATATGGTAGTTCTAAATATAGCTTTCTGAGAAAGTGCCCAACTATCTTCCACTGTGGCTGCACCATTTTACATTGCCACTGGCAATGAATAAATATTCCTTTTTTTCTGCATTCTCTCCAGCACTTATTATTTTCTGTTTTTCAGTAGCAACTATTCTAATTGGTGTGAAATAATATTTCATTGTGGTTTTGATTTTCATTTCCCTGATGGCTAATAATGTTGAGCATATTTTCATGTGCTTTCTGGCCATTTGTATATTTTTTTGGGAGAGATGTCTATCCGAGTCTTTTGCCCATTTTTTAAATTGTTTGTTTGTCTTTTGGTTATTAAGTTGAAGAATTTCTTTATATATTCTGGATATACAATCTTTTATTAGGTATGTGATTTCCAAATATTTTCTCCCATTGTATAGATTGTTGTTTAAATTTCATGGCAAAGTCCTTTGAAGAAAAAAATAATTTTGATGAGGTCCCTTTATCAAAATAGTTGTTTCAGAAAGTTCCTGCCTGTTTATTATTGTTTTACTGGAAGGAATGAGTCCTGGAGCCCCCTACCCTGCCATGTAATTTTTAGGGTAGTATTATTCAAAATAACAAGGAAATCTTCAGCTTTTTAATTAATTTACAATGATTTAGGATCAGAGTCTATCCAGATCATGGGTCACAATGTCATCACAAATCACATTCAACTCAATGTGACTCCTTTTCAGAGACACTAAGAGACATCAAGCCTTTCGCAGTCATGGTCATCTTATACTAAAACAATTAGTCACAACACCAGCAAGAGGTCTTGATGTAATGAGGAGTGGGTTAAGAGGGCCAAAGGAGGATTTTGCTGTCATGATCATTGCTGCATATAATTTAAATTTCAACTTTGAGCCAAAGTCACGGCTGGTGACATCAGAAGCAATTTTGGCTTTGAAGATAAGACCAGTATACAGTGTCATGTTCACCCCCATTAAGTGTGACTTCATCTAAGGCATTTGTATGCATGAAGGAAAGGAAATGTAAAGAAAATCTTTAAAACAAACACAATAAAGGATTATTTTTTCTTTGTTAAAAGGCTTAGGATTTTTTTTGCTCTTTTTCAATTACATCTGTTTGAGTATGGCAAATATTTTCTGACTATTTTCCTAAATTGTAACCTAGGACAGAATACTCATATTCTGAATTTTAAAAAGTCATTTTCAATTTTCTTGACTCTTGGAACTTCTTCTCTCACACTAAAGCTGTACATTGAAAAACCAAATCTGGCACAGCATCATTTTCTAGGCACCACATTTCCCAACATTATTCAACATCAGATATACTCTTATGGCTGTGATAGGAGGCATTTCAACACAAATATCAACCTAGAATAGTCAGTCTACAACATCCCACAGGTAAATAGACTTCTAGCTGTGAGGTTAAATTTAGTAATACAGTAACGAGTCCAAATAAGTCCACTTTATGCTTATTGAAAAGATATATGATTTCTTAAAAGCTTGTTTAATTATTGTTTTTCCTCTCAAATACAACTTATTCAAAATATAGTGTTTTCTTTGTATAATAAAATTGCCATGAGAAAAAACTCAATTAATGCAGAATAGAGACTATAGTTAACAGTGACATTAGAATATTCAGTCATCAATTTTAGCAAAGGCACTCTATGAAAGCTAAGCATCAATAATAGGAAGTTATAAGGGGTATGAGTGTTTTTTTCTTTTTTTCAGAGAAATATGAATGTATTCATATTGATTGTGGTGGTGAATGCACTATTATCTTTTTATATCAAGAGCCATTGATTGCATACTTTGAATGCATAGTATGATATGTGAATGAAACTTTATTTTTTTAAAAAATATAGTGATTTACAAACAGTTGAAATTAAGGACACTTAGAAAGAAAAATAAATGTTACTTCTGTCTTTAAAAAAAAGGAAAAAGAAAAATAATAAGAAAAAATATAATCAGGCTTTTATCCTGAATAAGCTTACTTCAAGTTAGGTGACTGGAATACAAAGTCTAACTGGAAGATAATTGGGATTCCTCCCAAAATACAGACCTCTTTGTCTAGTGAATTTGTAAATGGTAAAGAAAACGTGTTTTTCTTTTTCTGTTAATTTTGTTATCTATTTGTTTCTTCAAGGTAAAAAGTCTTGATTGTTAACATTTCATTATTTCTATCATCAAGACAGTTTACTGCTTATTATTGGGAATTCTGGGCTTGCAAATAACATTTCCTTTTGTTAAATGAATTTCATTTTGTTAAAATGAATAACAATTCATTTTACTGTATTCAAACAGGAGATGAGAACTTTTATGGCTTTCACTGGAACATTTAAAATAACTCCATAGAAAAAGTATATGAATGCAAGCAGTAAATCTTAAGTATATAAACTGCAATGAAATCAAGTGATGAATGATATGCAACATATTGCTGTTTCTCAGTAAAATTATTTAGTCATTTTATTTCATTTCTTCCATTGTGCATGTCAGAGGTAGGATAAATTAAGTGGTTCATGAGGAAATGTCAGGATGCTCTGTAAGCAGTAATTCTGTGTTCTCTTTGGATCCGCGATGGACCCTTTAATTGCAGTCTTGAGGGCAGAGTCCAGTTCTAGTCTCTTTACCATATTCCCCTGGGTACTACAGCTCTGTATCAGGGATTATTTGAGTGATGCTGCATTTTGGTGGGTCTGGATTGGCCTTGCTGTTCCAAATGATCTCAGACTGGTCCAGAGCTAACCCAACACTGAACTCCAAGCTGGGTCTGTTTCTCTTGTTGTTAAAAATATTAAAGACAAAGAAAGCAGATAGTAGCATAGAGAAAAGTTATTGAAAGTTGAATACACAGTGAGCCCGCGTTATGTCCTGAAAATAGGAGCGCCCCTGATAAACATGGGGTGGGATTTATATATGCAGCTGGCTATATGTTAGTGGCTAAAAGCTAGGTGTGTAAGGTCCTATACTAGCAGTGGAATGTTCCATGCCACCCCCCTACCTATTGAGACGCCTCCTTTCTTCCTCAATTTCTTTTCTTCTTCACTGCTTCTAAGAATCAGGGAACCCACTTTTTACAACCTGTTTACCTGTCTTGCAGTTAAGCAATTTCCTACAGATACTGCCTGAGTTGCAGGCCTCAGCGTAAAATTTTTGCAGCTTAAAACCTTTGACTTAACTCCGTAGCTCCCTGACTGTGTGAGTAGATGCCTCTGGCCTAACATGACCTATTCTAGCCTGCCTCAACTCCCCCATGAAAGAATTTTACACCCCTTATTCTTAAGGGGAGGCTGAAGGGTGACAGTCTGTCTGGGGTAATTACTTCCAGCTGAGTTATGGGCAGTTGCCCCTGCCTGCCAGGGTGTGAAATTCCTTCTCTAATCTATTGGAGGCCCAGATGGGTTGTTATTGGTCTGGGAGTACAGTGTACTATTGAGTGAACTCAGCTTGGTTTGGAAACCTTACAGCCTGGTGGAGATAAATTCAACAAGGACATTAAAGATACAAGGTACATGGACAAAACAAAAGAATAAGGAGAGGAATAAGGGCACTTAATAATGGCCAGAGGAATGATGTAAAGCTAGAGAGGTAAGTAAAGAGATTCCTGTCAGTTCCTGAATTTCTTTTTACCCTTTCTGCTTTCTCCCATAGATCCCATATTTTCTTGGATCTCTCCTGAATGTTTTACACAGAAACAGCATTCTTCCTGTAGGAACAAAAAGGTTCCTCACTGGGTGGCAGTTAAGGCATCTAGGGCTCTCCTAGTTTACAAGACTACAGCTGCTAAGGATTCAACTTGTGGGCTTAAAATACCTAGGCTTTTACAGTCTTTTTGAACACTTGAGTAAACTTGAGACACAGGTTATGATGGAATTGATGGGTAGCTATCGGTCCTCCAATTCCCAGTCCCATAGCTGAAAGAATATCCAATATTAAGAAAAGAATTAGTAGAAGAAAAACTGTTTAGGTTGAGAGCCCATGGAAAAGGACTGAATGGGTATGGAGGAGGCTGGAAGGTAATGTAGTTCAGGGCTAACAGGCTAGAGAACATCACCCCATCCAGAAGGCTGCTAAAGAAAGATATACCCTTTTCCACAGACAAAGAGAATTCCATCTTTATGATTTAGGGTAATGCTAAGGGTAACATGGCCTAAAGGTCCATTCTTCTAAGACTTCACTGCAACGTGATGTAGGAGGAACCTATCAAGAACAATAGGTGCTACTAACAAATCTGGAGGAGCTACTGCTATGAAGGAGAGCAAGGCTTGGGTTAACCAAGCCCCTGAAAGAATTGAATTGCAAGGTGTGAAAGTTTTTACATTCTTGCAAAATATATGCCCATTCAGAGACCATGCTATGCTGACAGGGATAGTGAGGGTTTAAGTTGCAACATTGGTTACCTATATTGTAAAAAGTTATTTGGATGTCTAGGTCAAAATTGAATACCATCTGAGCAGTTAATAAATGAATTGGAAGGCAGTGTGATGGATGTTTGGGATATTTTAGGTTCTAAGTACTAGTTTTCCTGATAGAAGGGTCTATTTCTGCTTCCACTAGTTCTGGAATATTTCTAGTTTCCTCTTATGCTGGAAATATATGGCCAAAAGAGGTGAGCCTCAGGGAATAAGCTCTAAAGAGCCAGTGTGGAGGAGCCAGGGCAATATGGTGACTTGGTGAGGTGTGGAATTTAGTTCATCCTCCACAGTAGCTTGTAGATAGCCAGGAATGGTACACACCAACTGCTGGGGCAACATAAGTGACTGGACACACAGCATATACCAGTATGGCTTAGGTGAACTGACTGAGACCTCACATAGAACTATAAGTCCCTTATGCCATGGAGACCAGTGCCTCTCTCCCAAAGGCATGAAGGCAGGTTCCTTGAGAGGGAAGGGAATAGACATTACTAATAGAATGAGCTAAGCTCAACCACGCTCCAATTGTGGAATTAATTAACAAATACTGACTTCTGAAAGCAAGCCTCCAGAATAGATAAATCTGGAATAAGCACTAAAGGAACTAGGAGTGTTTTCCCCCAGAACAGGGGGGGCAAGGCTGATTGGAAACAAAACAACAGAGGCTGTTTTGAGTTGCAAAGCACGAAATGCTGGAAAAGGGCTACAAGAAAAGTGGATACCTAGACCTTGGAGATAAATAGAGTCATGTACCAACTCGAGCTCTTGATTGGCAAACCTGAGGAGTGAGAGTCTGGCACTGAAAAGGCTTTTTTACTTGTTTATTAACTTCTTAACATTTCTTATTCTAGTTTGCTAGTTGAAAGAATGCAATATAGCAGAAATGGAATGGCTTTTAAAAAGGAAACATCAATAGGCTACAAGTTTACAGTTTTTATGTCATGGAAATGTCCCAATTAAGGCAAGTCTATAGAAATGTCTGATCTATGGCATCCAGGGAAACATAACTTGGTTCAAGAGGGCCAATGAGGTTCAGGGTTTCTCTGTCAGCTGGAAGGGCCCATGGCAAACATAGTGTTGTCTTCTAGATTCCTCTCTAGGCCTCTTGCTTCATGAAGCTCCCCATGAGTCTTTTTCCTTCTTCATCTCCAAGGATCATTGACTGGTTGGCTCTGTGGTTCTCTCATCCTTCTGTCATGGTTCTGCAGCTCTCTCCTCAAAAGGAACTCTCTCCAAAATGTCTGCTTTTTTATAGGATTTCAGTAAACTAATCAAGACCCATGTAGAGTTGGTGGAGACATATCTCCATCTAATTAATCTGAATACCCACAATTTGATTGAGTCATATCTCTGTGGAAATAACCTAATCAGGTTTCCAATCTCTAGTACTGAATAGGGACTAGAAGTGTTGCTCCCACAACATTGATTAGGATTCAAACATGGCTTTTCTAGGGTACATAAATCTTTTCAACCCAACACACCTCATTAGATAGAATTGCAAGCACTCTCAGGCTTCTGTACTACCCAAGCAAGCGGGGAACTAGGCATGTCTGAGAGACAAAGTAACCAGTCAGGTGAAAGGAGTAAAATCCTAAAGGGCATATCTTCCCCAAGAAAAGAGGGGTAGGGCCAGCTCAAGTGGAATCACTCCTTCAAGGAATTCAGGCCCCAGGGGCAGGAAAACAGAAACTGTCAAAGCCCACCTACTGACTCACCTCTGTCTCAACCAAGCCTCTGGCAGGAAAAACCTCCTGAAATTAAGGGTACTGCATCACATTAAGCTGGTAGAAATCTGGGGCATCAAGTATCACATGCTAGGCAGGACAGAAAAAGCACAAAAACGAGAGTATTCATAGAACAGTCTGACAACCTGCTGGGTCTCACACTCAAGGAGAACTGATGCTGGCTACATGCTACTCCTGAGATGTGGGCCTGTCTAGTCTGGAAAAATCTGACTTGGATCTTTAATATCTGAGGAGACCCTTCCTCAAAGGAAAAGATGGATCCACATAGGCAGGGCAAGAAACAGAAAAACAAGAACTGAAAAATCCTGCTCAGTTAAACAAAAACTATGCTAGATGTATAGAATAAGTTGGACTGAATGTCAAAGAACAGATAGAGAACAAAACTATCCAGCAAGAAAACCCTAGGTAAAAGAGTGAAAACAACCTCCAGAATAAATGAATTAAGGAAATCACATACATAGATGTCAGCAAAAAGTAATGAGTCATACTAGTAAAATTGAAGATATAGCTCAGTAAAAGGAATGAACCAACACCTCAAATGAAGATACAGGAGTTGGAACAACTAGTTCATGATATATGTGAAAATCTCATGAAAAAAATCAAATCACTTTGTTCTAGGAGGATAAAGTTCTTTGTCCACATAAAGAAGAAAACCAAATTGTACAGCTTACAGAAATGAAAGGCACAATAGGAAAAATGAAAAGAAAAAGAAAAACAAAGAACACAACAGTAGATTTGAAGAAGCAGAAGAAAGTGAACTGGAGAACCAGACATCTGAAAGCTGGCATGCAAAAGGAAAAGGAAAAAAGAATGGAAAAATATGGGCAGGATCTCAGGGAATTGAATGACAACATGAAGCACATGAATATATGTGTTGTGCCTGTCCCAGAAGGAGAAGAGAAGGGAAAAGAAGGCAAAAGGCAAATGGGGGAAATAATCACTGAACATTTCCCATCTCTTTTGAAAGATATAAAATTACAGATCCAAGAAATGCAGTGAACCTCAAACAAAATGGATTCAAACAAACATACTCCAAGACACTTATTAACCGGATTGTCAAATGCAAAAGACAAAGAGAGAATAACGAAAGCAGCAAAAGGAAAGCTATCCATCACATAAGAGGGAAGCTCAATAAATTCATGTGTGGATTTCTCAGCAGAAACCATGGAAGCAAAAAGGCAGTGGTATGATATATTTAAGTTTCTGAATGCGAGAAACTGCCGACCAAGAATTCTATATCCAGCAAAAGTTTCCTTCAAAAATAGGGAGATTTAAATATTTTCAGGCAAACAATCACTAAGAGAATTTGTGACTAAGACATTGGCTGTACAATTAACAACAAATGGATCACCACAGGTGAATAGGAAAAGGCTAGAGAAAGAGGTTTGGAGAAGAGTGTAAGGTATGGAGACTATCAGTAAAGATAAAAAGATTTAAAAACTTAGATAGAACATAAAAAATCCAAAAGAAAAAAATGTAGAAAAAGTACTGCTTTTAAACTAATAACATTAAATATTAATGGATTAAACTCCCCAACCAAAGACACAGACTTGCAGAATGAATTAAAAAACAAGACCCAACTATATGGTGTCTACAGCAGAATCAGTTTAGACCCAAGGACAAAAAAAGTTTGAATGGGAAAGGTTAAGAAAAGATATTGCATTCAAACAACGAGAAAAGAGCAGGGGTAGCTATATTAATATCTGACAAATTAGACAAATGTAAATCAGTTAAAAGGAACAAGGAATGATGCTATGTATTAATAAAAGAAACAATTCAAAAAAGAGACATATGAATCATAATGTTTATGCACTGAGCCAGAGTGCTCCAAAATATGTAAGGCAAACACTCACAACATTGAAGAGAGAAGTAGACACTTGTACCATAACAGTTGGAGTCTTCAATTCCCCACTTTCATAAATAGATAGAACATCCACACAGAGGATCAATAAGGAAGCAGATTTTAAATAATATGATAAATGAACTAGACTTAAATATTTACAGAACAGTACACCCCACAACAGCAGTATACACATTCATCCCATGTACTCATGGACTTTTCTCAAGGATAAACCATATACTGATTCACAAAGTAAGTCTTCATGAATTTAAAAAGATAGAAATTATACAAAACAATTTATTGGATCATAATTGAATGAAGTTGGAAATCAATAACAGATTGAGTGCCAGAAAATTCAAAAATATATGAAGGCTACTCAACCCACTCTTAAACAATCAGTCAGTCAAGGAAGAAATTGGAGGAGAAATCAGTAAATATTTGAGGCACATGAAGATGAAAACACAACATATCAAAATTTATGGGATGCAGCAAAGGCAGGGCTTTTATTTAAGAAGTGCCTATCCTAAAAAGGAATAAAGAGATAAAATCAAGGAATTAACTGTTCATTTGTAAGAGCTAGAGAAGGAAAAGCAAACCAACCCCAAAGAGAACAAAAGGATAGAAATTATGAAGATCAGTACAGAAATAAATGAAATTGTGAACATGAAAACAATTGAGAAAATCAACTAAGCCAGAAGTTGGTTGTGAAAGAAAATCAACAAATCAATGGACTTTTAGCTAGGTGACAAAAAAATAAAATTAGAAATGGAAGAGGAGACATAATCACTGACACCTCAGAAATAAATGAGGCAATGAGAGGATACTATAAGCAGTGATGTGCTAATGAACTGGAAAACATAGATGAAATGGACAACTTCCTAGAAAGGCATGAAAAAAAAACATTGACTCAAAGGTAATAGATGACCTCAACAAACCAACCATAAGGAAAGAGACTGAATCAGTCATCAAGAAACACCCAAAAAAGAAATGTCCAAGGACAGGTGCCTTCACATGTGAATTCTACCAACCATTCACAAAGAATTAGTGCCAATCTGGCTCAAACTCTCCAAGAAAATTGAAGAGAAAGGAAAGCTACCTGACTCGTCCTATGATGTGAACATCTCCTTCATACCAAAGCCAAAGATGCTACAAGAAAGAAAAATTACAGACCAAACTCTTTAATGAATAAGATACAACAATCCTCAACAAAATACTTGCAAATTGAATCCAGCAGCACATTAAAATAATGATACATGATGACCAGGTGAGATTTATTCCACGTATGCAAGGCTGCTTCAACACAAGAAAATCAGTTCATGTAATATACCATATCAATAAGTCAAAGTGGAAAAACCACATGATCATCTTGATTAATGCAGAAAAGGCATTCAAAAAATTCAACATCCTTTCTTGAAGAAAACACTTCAGAGGATAGGAATAGAAGGGAACTTCCTCAGTATGATGAAGGGAACATATGAAAAACCACAGCAGAATCATCATCAATAGGGAAAAACTGAAAGATTTCCCTCTAAGATCAGGAATAAGAGCTGGATGTCCATTCTCACTATCATTATTCAATATCGTTGTTTGCAAATGACATGATATGTTGAACCCCCCCCCCCCAAAATCTACGGCAAAGTTCCTAGAGCTAATAAATGAGTATAGCAAAGTTGTCAGGGTACAAGGTCATCACTTCAAAATCAGTATTGTTTCTGTACACTGATGATGAGCAATCTGAGGTGGAAATCAAGAAAAAAAACTTCATTTACAATACCAACCAAAAGAATAAAATATTTAGGATTAAAGTAATTAAAGGCACAGAAGACCTACATACAGAAAACTACTTAAAATTGCTAATAGAAATCATGGAAAATCTTAATAAATAGAAGGGCATACTGTGTTCATGGATTAGAAGGCTAAATATAGGTAAGCCCTCAATTCTACCCAAATTGATTTATAGATTCAATGAAATACCAATTAAAATCCCAACAACTTACATTTCAAAAATAGAAAAGACAATAACCAAATTTATTTGGAAGGACAGGGTGCTGTGAACAGATAAAAATATCCTGAGAAAGAAAAATGAATTGACAGTCACAATACCTGACTTTAAAACATTTTATGAAGCTACAATGGTCAAAACAGCATGGTACTGGCATAATGATAGATACACTGACAAAAGAGAATAAAATTTAATGTTCAAAAATAAACCCCCTCATTTAGGGACAATTGATCTTTGATAAGGTAATCAAGCCAACCCTCCTAGGACACAGCAGCCACTGCAATAAATAGTGTTTGGAGAACTGGATATTCATAAGGAAAATAACGAAAGAGGGTCCATATCTCATCCTCCATGTAAAAATTAACTCTAAGTGGATCAACTACCTAAAAATTAGAGTTAAAACCATAAAACTGTTAGAAGAAAATGTAGGGAAATATCTTATCAATCTCATAATAGGAGGTAGTGTCCAAGACTTTACAACCAAAGCATGAGCATTGAACAAAGAAATGGATAAATTTGATCTCCTCAAAAGTAAACACTTGTGCATCAAAGAACTTTGTCAGGAAAATAAAAGGCAACGTATGCAATGGAAACAATATTTGGAAACAACATATCAGATAAGGGTTTACCATCCAGGATATATAAAGTGATTCTTCAACTCAACAACAAAAAGACAACCCAGTTAAAAAACGGGCAAAATATATCAACAGACATTTTTCAGAAGAGGAAATACAAGTGGATGAGGCAAATGAAAAGATGCTCGACTTCACTGGCTATTAGGAAAATGCAAATCAAAAATCTCAATGAGATATCATCTCACACCAACTAAAATGGCCATTATAAAAAAGAAAATGACAAGTGCTGGAGAGGATGTGGAGAAAGAGGCAGACTTATCCACTGTTGGTGGAATGTAAAATGGTACAACTGCTCTGAAAGGTCATTTGTCAGTTCCACAGGAAGCTAAGCATAGCATTGCTATATGATCGAGCAATCCCTTTCGTGGGTATATATTCAGAGGAAATGAAGATAAGGACACAAATGGACATTTGCACACTGATGTTTATAGCAGCATTATTTATGATTGCCAATAGATGGAATCATCCCAAATGTCTATCAATGGATAAGTGGCTAAACAAGCTGTTGTATATACATATGATGGAATACTACACAGTTCTAAGAATAATGGCATGACACATATAATAACATGGATGATCCTTGAGGACATTATGCTGAGTGAAATTAGCCACAAACAGAAGGACAAATACTATATGGTCTCACTAGCATGAACTTATATTAATGAATGAACTTTTAGAGTTAAAGTTAAGGATACAGGTTGTTAGGGGATAGGAAGAGTGTCAGATGGGAATTTGATGCTAAAGGGATATAAATTGTGCAACAAGAATGATAGTGAAATTCATAGATGGATAGCACAATAGTACCTGATGGTAGCACAATAATGTAAGTACACTTAGTGAAGCTGAACGTGAGTATGTAAGACCAAGATGGTAAAATTTAGGAATACCTAGAATGTACAATGATGGTGGTTAAATGTACAAATATAAAAATGTTTCTTCACAAGAGAGAACAAATGAATGTCAACATTGTAAGCTGTTGAAACTGCACTATGTATAGGAAAAGGTATAATCAATGCAAGCTAGGGGTATGGTCAATAGTAACATTGTAATATGCTTCCACTGAATGTAACAAAGGCATTATGCCAAAACTAAATGTCAACAAGTCAGCGGGTGCATGGGGGAGGAGTATAGATTATATGTGGAAGAAAAGGAAATGTCTTCATATAGAGTATGTTGGTGAAGGCATGTATTTACTTAGTGTGAGTTGTATGATGTATGCATAAAATTATTTAAAAATCAACAGAGAGAAACAAGTGCTACAGAGAATGTGGAGAAAGATGAACATATTCACTTTTGGTAGGGAAGCTCAGAGGTGCAGCCCCTCCTCAGGGAAGTGTAGTGGTTCCACAGGAGGCCAGGTGTTGGATTGCCATATGATCTTGCAACCCTGTTGCTAAGTATATACCTGGAATAACTGAGAGTGGGCACTCAAATGGACATTTGCACACTGATGTTTATGGTGATGGTGTTCATGACTCACAATGGGTGGAGGTGGCCCAAGGGCACAATGACTAAAAATAGAAGGGGGAACAATGATGTTTGCATACCATGGGCTACTATGTATGGTATGATGCAAAAAAGAATGAATTTGTGAGGCTTGAAACTAGGGGAATGAAACTTAAGGACGGTGTGTTCAATAAAATGTCAGAAAGAAATAGACAAATATTATCATACTTTACTCATATTGAGTAACTATAATATGCAAACTGAGAAAATTGAAGTCACGAACACGGATTATCAGATTGGCACCTGTTGTAAAGATTCTTAGAAAGCAAGCTCTTGCAGTGTAACATAAATTTAGGAGTTGTATGATATTTCTAAAATCTGAGCTACTGAGTCATTTGTATATAACCCGGTCATTATTTGAAACTTTGGGTATTTATGTGACACCTGAAACACTATGAGTTAGAGCACTGAAACTATGAAAGTCAGCATTATCCCATTCAGCAACTGTTAAAAAAGATATAATGTGATCAGACTTCATCTAGAAATATAAATTAAGCTGATCTGGATAGGACAAATTAGAATACTGGGTGAAGGATGATATGGCCCATATTTTCACACTTCAACCTCTGTGTGAGACCAAAGGGAAAGATGTGTATTTTGTTCAAAATTTGTACTTTGGATAGCACGTTATCTAATTTGACTTGTCTGATCAGTTTACTTGAACACCATAATTACATGAAATCATGAATAAGGTATGAGATCTTATTGTTTTTTTACATGATACAAAGTGTAAAAAGTCCCCTTGGGGGACTGAGGAGAAAGAAGGAAACATTCAATTTTCCCATCTGGGGAATTGCTAATATTCTCTCAAAAACTGGGGATAACCAGTTCTTTAGGCTGAGTCCTCAATCTTGGGACTCACCCCTATGAAGCCTATTCCTGCAAAGGAAAAGCTAAGATTACTGATGATTATGCCTAAGCATCATCCCCAGATAACCTCTTTTGTTGCTCAGATGTGGCCTCCCTCTGTCTAAGCCAACTTGGCAGCTGAACTTACTGTCTCCCCTATGTGGAGCATGACTCCCAAGGGTTCAAATCTCATTGACAATGTGGGAACTGACTCCAGGGGATGAGCCAGGACCCAGTGTCATGGGAATGAAAAACCCTCCTTGACCAAAAAGGGAAAGAGAGAAATGAGACAAAATAAAGTCTCAGTGAATGAGAGATTTCAAACAGAGTTGGGAGGTTATCCTGGAGGTTATTCATACATATTATATAGATATCCTTTTTTAGTCTATGGTGCATTTGAGTGGCTAAATGGAAGTACCTGAAACCATTGAAATGTGTTCCAAAAGCCTTCATTCTTGAAGACTGTGTATCTGTATAGCTTTTACAATGTGACTGTGTGATTGTGAAAACCTTGTGTCTGATGCGCCTTTTATTCAAGGTTATGGATGGATGAATAAAAACCATGGATAAAAAAATAAATAATAAGGAGAGATAAAGTGTAGAAACTGGGTAGATTGAAATTCTCTGGTTCAATGAGAGGGACGGGTAAGGGGTAAGTGATATGTGAGTTCTTTTTTGTTTTCTTTTTATTTCTCTGGAATGATGTAAATGTTTAAAAAATGATCATGGTAAAGAATACCCAACTATGTGATGATATTGTGTGTAATTGATTGTATAATATGGTTGGACTGTACATGTATGGATATTTCTCAATAAAAGTACTCCTTAAAATAAAGAGCAGGTGTATTTTGCTGGTTATTATGAGAAAGTTTGAGAGTTATGTTACAGATTGCATTGGAGAGTTCCCCAACATCTACTGTTCCCTTATTGCTCTCAATGTAAATAGGATAATATGTGTTAAGGCCCAAAATAATGATGGAAATGAGAAAGCCTTGTACGGGTGGGAGATGTGGTTCCCCTGGTTGGGTTAGAGCTGCATGTATAGTGGGTAACATAAAGGAGAAGTCCACAAGGGGAAATTTTAATTTAATGCTGCTTAAAGTACAATACTCAGCCATATTAAGGTGGGTTTTCATGCATACTCCCCCAATAGAAGGTTCTGAAAGCCAAACGAGGGTGAAGACAGAATCTCTGGAGAAGAGCCAAAAGTAGGACAGGTTGAGTCATTGTACAGTATAGTTAAGAAAGTTCTGTAAAGGATGTTTGACTATCACTGGTGGTAAGATCATTGACATGAGCCATGAGAGAGAGGATTAATGGTATAACTACCTTTGCTTTTTAAACAAGAAGTTGATTCCTTCCAGGTGTGAAACTCACAGGGTTCTTCTTGGGTGGGAGTTTCAACCAGTGTGTATGAAGGAAGTTTGGCTCTGGATAGGTGAATTCAGCTAGGGCTCCACTGACTTTAATTGCAGTAGGAGTAACAAGAATTACATTATGAGGTCACTTTCATGTTAATTCTAGCTGGGCACCAGCTTGGTTTTCTTGCCAGATTTTGACAAAGACTAAGTCCCCTGTTTCTACTTTTGGGAAAGGGGACTCTGCCTCAGACAAAGGAAGGAACTGAGTTCCTAGTCCCCTTGTGAGCTTTTGAGTAGTTCCCAATGAAGTGAAATATTTGATCAGGCTGTACATTTCTGGGTCCTGCATGAAGTTCTGAGTCAGGAAAGGCCTTCCATAGATCATGTCAAAGGAACTTAGCCAGAGGGGGTTGTTGGTGCTAAGTGTGTTCTAAGGAGTGCTAAAGGTAGATTAGGCACCCAAGCAGTATGTGTTTTCTGCGATAACATGGCCAATGTTTGTTTCAGAGTTCTATTGGCCTTCTAGGCCTTCCCAGAGGATTGCAGTCTCCAGACACAAGGAGGGTGATATTGTATGCCAAGAGCTTTAGTCACTCCATTAGTTACATGGCTAATGAAGTCTGGAGCATGGTCACTTGGATAGAAGCAGGTAGCCTAAATAGAGGAATTCTTTCCTTGAGGAGCAGTTTGGAGAAAGATTTAACAGTTTCTGTTTGAGTAGTAAAGGCTTCTATACACCTAGTGTATTAGTGTCTAGGAACACTAATAAGCACTTGAATCCCTGGCAAGATGGCATATGAATTAAGTAGACTTGCTAGTCCTCCCCAGGGTGTGGTCCCTATTTCTGGACAGGGGCATTCAAGACTGGTATTTGGGCTAGATTGTTAGAGTTGGGGTTGTTAACAGCACAGAGGACACAGCTCTGAATAACTCTTTTAAAGATTTTTGGCTAGCACTTTCCCTTCAAAAACCCTCTGTGGTGAGAGCATCCATGCAGAGGTGAGTGGCTTGATAGAGAGCATAAAGAGTTTTCCACTGGACTTCACTAAGCAGGAAGATTTTACCTTCTCTAGTGAACCAGCCATGTGCCTTTAGCATGTTCCCTGAATTTGTTGCTAGTTCTCTACTCCTTAGTGTAAATAGGGATGGAAGCCATGAGAGAAAGATCAGGAACCAATGCTAACACTGAAATTGGATTTAAGGCAGCCACCTTAGAAGCTTTGTCTGCTTTGTCATTTCCTTTAGCCACAAATGTATCAGATTGTTGGTGCTCCAGGCACTTCTTGGGGAAACATGACAGCTTCAAGCAGGTTCAAAATTTCCTGTTTATGATTTCTACTGTGGTTTATCATTTGTAAGTTGTCCCCTTTCCTTCAAAATGGCAGAATGGACATGCAACACAAGAAAATCATATTTAGAGTCAGTTAGAGATTAAACTTCTTCCAGGCTGCTGAAGTTAATCTTGGAGTGAGGGCAATGAGTTCAGCCCCTTAGGCCATAATCCCTAGGGGCAAGAATTTTGCCTCTATGACTTCTTCAGAGAAATGATTGTGTATGTTGCTTTCCTAACTCCTTCTTGCAGGATGATGCTTCTATCTTTGACCTCTCCAGCTCTGGATTATCTACATGTTGATCTTGTCAGTCTGGTCTGCTTGAATAGTTGTGAGCCAGGCTTTCTAAACAAGAATGTTTGATGAGTGCATTTGCTCGATTTAGGTTCATAGATAATACAGTAGCTGGGATCAGGGTGGCACAGACATGAATTTAAACCTCTGGTGTTTCTAAGAGATGAGCCTGATATTTAAGAATGCTGCTTCTTGAAAGCCACTGATGTCCTCTTGCTTCTGTCACATCTCTGATGTGGTGCAGTGTGTATATTTTTAGAGACTGTCCCAGTATCAGCTTGGCAGCATGTTCTACACACAAGGTGGAGGCCTCCACTGCACTGAGGAAAGATGGCCAGTCCTGGGCTGTGGCATCTGTCCTAGTCAGGTAGATGTGTCAACTTGGCCAGATGGTGCTCAGTTGTCTGTTCAGGCAAGTACTGAACTGTACGTTGCTATGAGGACATTTCACTGACTTAAATCATGATTACATCATCTGTACCCACAGGTGACTGCATTTATAATCAGCTAAGGGGAGCATTTTCTGCAGTGAGTGATACTTAATCTAATCAGTGGAAGATATATAGATATATAGATATATAGATATTTGCAGGGACAGGCACTGGGAAATGAACCTGGGTCTCTGGCATAGTAGGCAAGAACTCTGCCTGCTGAGCCATCATGGCCCGCCCCAGTGGAAGTCTTTTGAGGAAGATTCAGAAGAGACTCTCCCTCTTCTTCCTTCAGCCAATTAGCCTGTCCTGTGGAGTTCATCCAGACCCTTTGTTGGAGTTGCCAGCTTTGCAGCCTGCCCTATGGATTTGGACTCTTCCATCCCCATGGTTGCCCAGCAAGACTCTCCTTAGAGTTTGTGGCAGACTTCATTGGATTTACCAGCTTACAGTCTACCCTATTGACCTTGGACCTCTACATTCCCATTGTTGCCCATCTAGTCTCTCCTGACAATTTGTTGCAGACTTCATCGGAGTTACCACCTTGCAGCCTGTCCTACAGACCTTGAATTCTACACTGCCATGGTTACATGAGACACTTTTATGCATTTTATATCTATGGATATATACTGCTGATTCTGTTTCTCTAGAAAGCCCTAGCTAATATAGCTTGTATGCAGCTATGATCTGGAAACTGCTTTTTTTCTCAATAGCTATTAGTGAGGATGATCAGAAACAGTTTGCTTTCAACTGTCAAGGTCAGCAATATACTTTCACTGTCCTACCTCAGGGGTATATCAACTCTCCAGTCCTATGTCAAAATCTTGTCCACAGGGACCTTGATCTTTTCTCATTCCCACAAGACATCAGCCTGGTCCATTATATTGATGATATCACGCTGACTGGACCTACAGAGAAAGAAGTAGCAACTACTCTTGACTTATTGGCAAGGCATTTGTGTGTCAGAGGTTGGGAGATAAATCCAACAAAAATAAAGGGGACTTCCCCCTCAGTGAAATTTCTAGGTGTCCGGGGGCATGTCAAGATATCTCTTCTAAGGTGAAGGTAAAGGATAACTTGCTGTATCTGTCCCTGCCTACAACCAAATAAGGGGCACAATGCTTAGCTGGTCTCTTTATATTTCGGCAACAACATATTCCTCATTTGGATGTGCTACTCTGGCCTATTTATTGAGTGACCAGAAAAGCAGCTAATTTTGAGTGAGGACCTGAACAAAAGGAGGATCTGTGACAGGTCCAGTCTGCTGTACAAGCTGCTCTGACATTTGAAGCATATGATCCAGCAGACCCAATGGTGCGGGAAATGTCAGTGGCAAATAGAGATGAGGTCTGGAGCCTTTGGCAGGCCCTTGTAGGAGAACCACAATACAGACCATTAGGATTTTGTAGCAAAGCCTTACTAACTGCTGCAGATAACTACTCTCCTTTTGAGAAACAGCTTTTGGCCTGCTAAAATACAGAATGAATGCTTAACCATGGGCCACCAAGTTACCCTGAGTCCTGAGTTGCCTATCATGAGCTAGGTGTTTTCTGACTCACCAAGCCATAAAGTTCAGCATGTGCAGCAGCCCTCCATCACAAAATGGAAATGGTATTTGTGAGATAGGGCCAGAGCAGGTCCTGATGGCACAAGTAAGTTCCATGAGCAAGTGGTCAAAATGTCCATGGTCTGCACTCCTGTCACATTACCTTCTCTTTCCCAGACCAGTGCTATGGTCTTCTGGAGTGTTCCTTACAGTGAATTGACTGAGGAAGAGAAAACTCGGGTCTGGTTCACAGATGGTTCAGCATGATATGCCGGTACCACCTAAAAGTGGACAGCTGCACCACTACAACCCCTTTCTGGGGTGTCCTTGAAGGACAGTGGTGAGGTGAAATCCTTGCAGTGGGTAAAACTTCAAGCAGCACACCTGGGTATTCATTTTGCTTGGAAGCACTTGCCAGAGGTGTGTTGCTTCCTATGAAACAGAGCTTGAAGGATATTAAGGAATGATGAGAAAGAAAGAATGAAAGAAATAAAGAAAGACAGACACAGACTGGGTTCAGGGGGTCTGAAGCTTAACTTTAACAACAACAGACATCAATTTTACTCTTAACCAGATCCTTGTTATATACTGCAGGATGACAAAAGGCATGCATGCATTTCCTGAGGGAACAAAATTCTTATCTTTCAGTGTTCTTCCTTTGTACTTAAAATAACCATTTGGGGTAAACAAACATTCTCTTCCTCCCAGACTGTTCTACATAAATCAGATAACATAAAGCAGCTTACTGCCACCTCCACCCTAATGTTATCTACTCCCAAGTAGTTCTGCAGGTCTTATGTTAATTCTATCTGCTACATTTCCCCCTTTTTATTTTATAAGCTGAGGTGACTGTGCCTGTCCTATGTTGTCTTTAGGCTTTGAAGGAAGGGTCTTACCCATCATTGACTACCAGTCAAGCTCTCTGACTTTGATTTGGGAGGGAGCCAAGAGTTTTTGCAAGAATCACATGGTTAGCATGGCTTTGCTTAGTGACTGTGCCTGCTTAGGTTGCCCTTAAGCTCTGAAGGAAGGGACTTACCTGTCATTGACTACCAGTCAAGCTTTCTGACTTTGATTATTTGTGGTTTAACACAGCTGAGGAGGAAGAGAAAAGGTATACAGCCCCAGACTTCATGATGCAGTTCCAGCGACTGCAGCCACTGTGATAATTCCAATGATTCCAATGGCAGTTGTAATAATGAGTCCAATTAGTCTCTTAGTCCTTTTCAGATATTCTTTTGCCAAATGGGTCAGGACTTGTGTTTCTTAAAAGATTGCCAGGATCTTGACATCTGTACTGGCAGCCAAATACCTCTTCTCCTTGCTGCTATAATCGTCTCATTTTCCTGCAACATAAATGCTTGGATACAAGTGAATAGAGAATAATTCTCACAATTAAAAGTTGATTTCCTATATGTATATAGTGTTTATGACAGCTATTTAAAGAGAAGCTATAGTTACTAGAATTCACTACAAAAATTGGTCCCAGTCCTAGGAAAATTTCCCATAAATTTCTCTGAATAATGTATTTATCATCCCAAATTTTGGCACAAATCATCCCCTATGTAATAAACTTTGATTTAGCTTGCCTGTCCATATAGTTTCAGTTATCTTCAACCCCACAGGGGCCACATCGTACAATTCCATGGGAATAATTAATTATGATAACTACTTGATCCATATGACATAACTGTTATCCATTCCAACTTTCTTTCCCATCTAACAGGTGAGTATCCTTTGTTTCCATAGAGTTATGCATATGGGTCTTTCTAAAAATGGAAGACTTAAATTTGACACCATTTTTCTTCTTCCTTAAGTATTTTTGGAAGCCTAGAATCTACTGGAACTGGGAATCCTAAACTAGTATTCAGATATTTTGGTAAAGTTCGATTGGCCCATGTTAGGGCCCACAGCAGAGGTGGGTTAGGAATATAAATCCAATAAGTATAAATATGTCCCTGTCCTTCAGCAATTAAAGTTATATGTCCTATAATATACATTACCCATTCAGTTATTTTTGTCCAGGTTGACATGTCTGGGTTTCATTCTCTTCGAGGGAATCCAAACTGAGGTTCTGTCATCTGCAATGACAAGAGCAAATCCCCTACCCCACACCTTTACCATCCTGGTTTCCATAAATTATCTTTAACATCTTTCCAATAGATCACCTGCAGCTGTAGTTCTGTTTGGGTTGTATCATTTTTCTTTTCCAAATTACAAAAATGTTGTTCTGCAAGAGTCTGTGATGAATTATCATAAATGTTTAAAAAATTTAAAGTAAACAGTGCTTTTGATAATTGATCTTTAGGTGTACTTATTTTCATAACATCATCTTCCTGATCATTGTCTCCCCCTTTTTGTTTCAAGAGCATAGACTTTAGCGTCTGGTTTGCTCATTCAATAATTCCTTGCCCAGAGGGATTATGTGGAATTCCTGTGATATGAGTAATATTAAAAGTGGTACAAAATTTATGAAATTGTTTTCCTGTATAAGCAGGACCATTGTCCATTTTAATAGATTGAGGGCATCCATAACACCAAAAGCATTAAGTAAATGTGATCGAACATGGCAGAAACATTCTCCAGATTGTGCGGTAGCCCAGATGAGATGAGAACAAGTGTCTATGATAACATGTACATACTGCATTTTACCAAAATGTGAAATATTGGTAACATAATTCATTTGCTTTTTGACCTCAAGGATTAACCCCTGATGCAAATGGGAGTGCATTTAAAGGTAACAATGTCCTGAGCTTGCTGTTTAGATAAAGATGGAAATTTCTTTTGCAGCCCTTTGCTATTAATATGAGTCCATTTGTGAAATGTTATGGGATCTTGAAGTACCCCCACAAGAGTACCTGCTTGCTGATTTTGTAATGACAAAGGACCTGGAAGATTGGTATTAGCTCTTTATATGCATGATAAAAAGAGGATTAATTCAACTTCTGACTAATGTTTGTAAATGTAAAAACATTCAGGACAATTTATTTCCTTTAAACAAAGAAGCTGTCTCAAGTGGGTAACTATTTGACAGACTTAATTCAGTTCACCGGGCTGAGGTATAAGGTGTTTTCTAACTTGTTTTCTGCTTGGGTGACATATGCAGCCTGCCCATTAATATTATCATCAGTAAAGACAGTAATATCTAGCAGGGAAGCCTGAACTATTTTAGGCAAAATCCATTGCATTCTTTTAAAAAAAATTGTAAAAGTTTTAACATAGCAAATGATCATTAATTTGTCCTTTAAAATCACTTAACACTATTTGCCAAGAGATGTTGAAAATAAATAGACTTTGAACCTCTCTCTTCCTTTGTGAGATCACACACTACACGATTAGGATTGTGCTAGTATTTTGTTGAGAATATTTGCATCTATGTTCATTAGGGATATTAGCAGTAGTTTTCCTTTCCTACAGCATCTTTACCCGTTTGGGTGTAAAGTGATTTTACCTTTATAAAATGAGTTAGGTAGTGTTCCATTTTTCCTCAGTTTTTATGGAAAAAAATTTGAGTCAGATTGGTTTTAGTTCTTTTTGAATGTCTGATAAAATGCCTCTGTGAAGCCATGTGGCCCTGGGCTTTTCTTTATAGAAGGATTTTTGATGACTGATTGGATCTCTTTACTTTTCATTGGATTGTTGAGATCTTCACTGGATCTCTTTAATTTTGATTAGATTGTTGAGATCCTCTCATTCTTCTTGAGTCAGTGTAGCTTGTTTTTTGTGTTTCTAGGAATTTGTTCATTTCATCTAAGTTGTCTAGCTTGTTGGCATGTAGTTGTTCATTGTATAATCTTATGTTTTTTTTTTTCTTCAGGGTCTGTGGTAATGACTCCCCTCTCATTTCTGATTTTGTTTATTTGCATCCTTCCTCTTTTTTTTTTTTCTTTGTCAGCCTTGCTAGTGCTCTGTTGATTTTATTGATTTTCTCAAAGAGCCAACTTATGGCTTTCTTGATTCTTTCTATTGTTGCCTTGTTCTTCCATTCATTTAATTCTGCTTTGCCTTTGTTATTTCTCTTCTTCTATTTACTTTGTGGTTAGTTTGCTATTTTTTCTCAAGTTCCTCCAGGTGAGTAGTTAAGTCCTTGATTTTTGCTCTTTCTTGTTTTTTAATATAGGCATTTAGGGCAATAAAATTCCCTCTCAGCAGAGCCTTTCCTGAATCCCATGAGTTCTTATATGTTGTGTTCTTATTTTCATTCATCTCCAGATAGCTACCATTTTCTCTAGCAATTTCTTCTTTCACCCACTGATTGTTTAAGAGTGTGTTATTTAATTTCCATATATTTGTGAAAAATCTTTTTCTTTGGTGGCTGCTGATTTCCAGCTTGATTCCATTGTGATCAGAAAAAGTATTTTCAATAATTTCAATGTTTTAAATTTATAAAGACTTGATTTTTGCCCCAGCATTTGATCTATCCTGGAGAATATTCCTTGAGCACCAGAGAAGAATGCATAGCCTGCTGTTTTGGGGTGTAATGACCAACATATGTCTGTTAGGTCTAATTCATTTATCAAGTTGTTTTACTTTTCTATTTCCTTCTTGACCCTCTGTCTGGTTGTTCTACCTATAGAGGACAGTGGTGTACTGAAGTCTCATACTATTATTGTTGAAACTGCTATCTTCAGTTTTGACAATATTTGTCTTGTGTACTTTGCAGCTCCTTGATTGGGAGCATAAACATTTATGATTGCTATTTCTTCTTGGTATATTGTTCCTCTTATTAATGTTTAGTGTCCTTCTTTGACTCTTATGATGTCTGTACATTTGAAGTCAATTTTGTCTGATATTAATATAGCTACTTCTGCTTTCTTTTGGTTACAACTTACATGGAACATCCTTTGCCATCCTTTCACTTTCAATCTATTTGTATCTATGTGCCTAAAATGAGTCTCTTGTAAGTAGTATAGCTGAATTATTCTGCCAATCTTTACCTTTCAATTGATAAATTAATCCATTAGCATTCAAAGTCATTACTGTAAAGGTATTCCTTGAATCCACCATCTTATCCTTTGGATTTTATTTGTCAGATCTATATATTCTTTTCCCTCTTTGTCTTTTATCCTTTAAGTTACCCTTATTGGTATGCTTCAATTCTGTGCCCTCCTCCAGACCTCCCTTTCCTATCTTGTTTTTTTTTTTTTTTCAGCCAGAAGTACCCCCTTTAGTATCTTTTGCATGGCCCATCTCTTGTTGACAAGTTCTTTCAGCATTTCTTTGTATGTGAAAATTTTAATCTCTTCCTCAGATTTGAAGAACAATTTGGCCGGGTACACAAGTCTTGGCTGGAAGTCTTTCTCTTTCAGGATTTTAAATATATCATACCACTGCCTTCTCACCTCCATAGTGCCAGTTGAGTAGTCTGAGCTCAGTCTTATGTGTTTTCCCTTGTATGTAGTAGGTTGTTTATCTCTTCCTGTTTTCAGGATTTTTTGCTTCTCTACAAGACTTGGCAGATCGATTTGTATGTGTCTTGGGGAAAGCCTGTTTAGATTTACTGTATTTGGAGTTCTTTGGGCTTCTTTGATTTGCATATTTATGTCCTTTTAAGGGTTGGGAAGTTTTCCTCCATCATATTTTCGAATAATCTTCCTACCCTTTCATTCTTCTCTTCTCCTTCTGGGACAATAGTGATCCTTATATTTGTGTGCTTTGTTTTATCTATCATTTCTCTGAGATCCAATTCAATTTTTTCCATCTTCATTTGCCTTTTGTTCTTTTGTGTGTTTGAAATCATTTGTCCTGTCCTCTAGTTGGGTATTCTTTCTTCTGCTTCTTCAATCTGCTGTGTGTGTCTCTAGTATATTTTAATTTGGTCTACAGCAACTTTGATCTCTGTAATATCTGCTATTTTTCTATTTATTCTTTCAAATTTCTCTTTATGCTCTTCTGGTGTCTTCTTGATTTCCTTTACTTCATCAGCTATCTAATTGTTTTTATTTAGCAGAGCTATAACAAACATCTTTGATTAATTGTTCCAAAGTCTGTGTCTCCTCTGGTGTTTTAATTTGGTCATTAGGCTGGGCTATAGCTGTCTGCATGTTGATATGCTTAGTGATCATCTGGGTTGTCTTCAAGGCATGTAAATGTCTTGATAGGGTTACTTTTGAAGTTGATTTCCTTCAGTAATCTAAAGCTTTGTTTTTGCAGGATGGATGTGGGGCATGGGGCAAGGCACAACAGTATGGTGATGGTTTACAGCTCAGGTATTAACACAGGTTGGGGATGCTATGCTGGTGCCTGTAAGCACGGGGTGTGTGGTGCTGGGTTGTGAAAGTGCATTGTGAGGGCCATGGGGATGGGGTGAAGCTCAAGCAGGCCTTGGAGCACAAGAACAGGGTGCAGCATGTGTGACACAGAGGTAGAGTGTGCCAAGAGATGGATGGGGGGATCTGTGCAGATGTACAGAGGCTGCTGTGTAGGCAGGATGTGAGTGGACACAAGGAGCATGGGGGTCATGGGTATCAAGGTGTAGGGTAAGTGGGACAGATGTCAGGATACCAGGAGTATAGGGCACAGGTGTGTCCTTGTGCAGGGGGGAGGGGTCTAAGGGTCCCTGGATGCAGATGTGGGAGTGTTTAAGGGCACAGGTTACAGGGTTTTGGTGTGTAGGTCTGCAGTTAATATCAGGTGGGCCAGACTCTGGTCTGGGTGTGCAAGCCCAAGAGATGTTTTGGAACAGGGGTAATGTGTATGCAGGGCAAGGACTATGTAGCATAGATGTGCACATGAGCACCTGCCAGATGTGGGAGCAGGGTGCTTGTGCTAGGGATGGGGCAAGTGTGCATACATGTGGGGCAAGGGGGTGGGGTTTAGGGGTCAAGAAGTTGGTGCATGAATGCATGGGCACCCAGCAGCAGGGAAGATGTGATTGTGCCACATGTGTGGGTCTAGGGCCCGAGGCTCTGATGTGCAAATACAGCAGAGCTCAGGTGCAATAGGATGGGGTTATATCTCCACAGGCCAGGGGTGAGTATGGCCCAGATGTATAGGTCTGCATTTGCCCAGAGCTGGGGGATGAGATGGGGTGCATGTATGAGCGTGCATATGCGCATATCTGTGAGGATGTAAATTGATGTACACATGTGCAGAGGTTAGTGGGGGTGGGGCAGCTTTGCATGACTGTATGGGCTGTGGGCAGGTGTAGCCTGGGCATGAGTGTGAGTACCTGCATCCTGGTTACACAAGGCAGTGCAAGACTGTGTACTTGCATGGGAGAGGTGGGTTGGGCTGGGGAAATGGTGTGGGGACTCAGGGTGGTGGTGTGGGTTGAGGATGTGTGTGGTAGTCTTTGGGGTGTTTGGATGCAAATAAATAAAATCTGAAATGGGAGAGGAGACATAACCATAGCCCCTGCCCCATTTGGAGAACTCCTGATATTCTTGCAAGCAGTCAGGACAACAAAATAAAAATTAAAAAAGAGAGAGAGAGAAAAGAAACAATTCCTACCAATTCTGCTCAAACTCTTCAAAAAAACCTGAAGAAGAGGGAAAGCTATCTAATTCATTCTATGAAGCCAACATCACACTAATATCAAAACCAGACAAAGATACTAAAAGAAAAGAAAATTACAAACCAATGTCTTTAATGAATATAGATGTAAAAATCCTCAACAAAATACTTACAAATTGAATCCAGCAGCACATTAAAAGAATTATATACCATGACCAAGTAGGATTTATTCTGGTATGCAAGGCTGGTTCAACACAAGAAAATCAATTAATGTAGTACACCATATCAGTAAGTCAAAGCATAAAAACCACATGATCATCTCAATTGATACAGAAAAGGCACATGATGAAATGAAACATCATTTCTTGATGAAAACACTTTAAAGGATAGAAATAGAAGGGAACTTCCTTAACATAATAAAAGGAATATATGAAAAACACATGGCTAACATCATCCTCAATAGGGAAATATTGAAGGTTTTCCCTGTAAGATTAGGAAGAAAGCAAGGATGCCCACTGCTACTATCATTTTTCAGCTTTGTGCTGGAAGTGCTAGCCAAAGCAATTAGAGAAGAAAAATAAATGAAAGGCACCCCTTTTGGAAAGGAAGTAGTAAAATATTATTTGCAAATGACATGATACTATATATAAAAAATTCTGAAAAACCTACAGCAATGCTACTAAAACTAATCAATGAGTATAGAAATGTGGGAGGGTACAAGATCAATGCCAAAAAATCAGTAGTGTTTCTATACACTAAGGAGAAGTAATTGGAGGAAAAATCTATTTGTAATAGCAACCAAAGTTGCTATTCAAAGGAACTTAAGACAAGTACTAAATAGACACTTGCACACCTCTGTTTATAGCAGCATTATTTATAATTGCCAAGAGCTGGAAACAGCCCAAATGTCACCAGTGGACGAGTGGCTAAACAAGTCATTGTATATACATAAGATGGAATAATATGCAGGTGTAAGGCAGAATAAAATCATAAAGCATGTAACAATGTGGTTGAACCCTGAAGAAATTATGCTGAGTGAAATTAGTTAGAAACAAAAGGATAAATACCATATTGTCTCACTAATAAGAACCAACATTAATGACTGAATTTTGAGAGTTGAATTTAAGAAGACAGTTTATCAGGAGATAGAAGTAGGTTAGAGATTGGGAATTTGATGCTGAAGGAATACAAATTGTGCAACAAGACTGATTGTAAAAATTCAGAAATGGATAGCACAATACCACCTGATTATAGCATAATAATATAAGTATGCTGAATGAAGCTACATATGAGTATGATTGAGGGTTAGCACATTACCTAATTTAACTTGTACGGTCAATTTAGTTGAACACTATAAGTACATGGAGTCTTGAATAGGGTGTGAGGTCTTGATGGTTTGTCCATGTTAGTGTGATGCCCATTACCACAGAGTAATTTGGGCAATAAAATTACCCAAAGCATTTTCAGGTTAAACAAAGTGAATAAAAAAGCATTTTCAAAATTCCCTTGGGGAACTGGAAAGAATGGAGGAGATATTCATCTTCCACATTTGGGGAATTCCTGATATTCTCACAAGCAGTGGGGACAACGATATCAATAGGCTGAGTCCTCTGTCTTGGGGTTTGCCCACATGAAACTGACTCCTGTAAAGGCAAATGTAAGCTTTCTTACAATTATGCCTCAGAGTCACTCCAGAAACTGTTCTTTGTTGCTCAGATGTGGCCTCTCTCTCTAAGCCAACTCAGCAGATGAACTTACTGTCCACCTCCTTATGTGTGACTTGACTCCCAGGGGTATAAATCTCCCTGGTAATGTGGGGCAGAATTCCCAGGATGAGCCAGGACCTGGCATCATTGGATTGAGAAAGGCTTCTTGATCTAAAGGTGGAAAGAGAGAAATGAGACAAAATAAAGTTTCAGTGGCTGAGAGATTTCAAACAGAATAAAGAGGTTAAGATGGGGGTTATTCTTATGCATTATATAGCTATCCCTTTCTAGTTTATGTTGTATTGGGGTGATTGGAGGGAAGTACCAGCAACTGTTGAGCTATTTTCCAGTAGCCTTGGTTCTTGAATACAATTGTATAAAGATAAATCTTTTACAATGTGACTGTGTGAATGTAAAAGCATTGTGTCTGATGTTCCTTTTATCCAAGGTATGGACAGATGAGTAAAAATATATAGATATAAATACATACATACATACAAGCACACATAAGTACATACTAAATAATAAGGGAGATAGTGGGTAAAATAAATTGTGTAGATTGAAATACTAGTGGTCAAAGAGAATGAAGGGTAAGGGGTATGGGATGCATGAGTTTTTTCTTTTTTCTTTCTATTTCATTTTCTGGAGTTATTCAAATGCTCTAAGAATGACCATGGTCGTGAATACAGAACCATGTGATGATAGTGTGAGCCAATGATCGTATGCCATGTACAGACTGTATGTGTTTAAAGATATGTCAATAAAAATATTTTAAAAATAAAAATGAAAAGAATCAATAAACTATCCAAAAGGAAAAAAAAAAAGAAATCCAAAGTGTATAATTTTCCCTGATTCTGATTGTTACTTTAATATTAATTTTAGTTATTATACCACAGTTGGTTTTATTTACCTATTTTTCAATTTCCTTTTTATCTATCTAGCCTCATTTCATTTGGTACATGAGTTTAACACTCACTTTAATAGACACCAAACAAATAAGTATGTCCTTATGACATCCTCTTAAGTCTCTATATAAGTTTTGTGTGTGGCAATTATCACAATTGCAATTAAATCTTTTATTTTTTAAGTAATACTTATTTTCCTTGCTAGAAGTTGTGTTTGCAAGCATGACATTTGTTTACTTTTACATCCCCACATTAATCACATTGCCTCATTTGTAACTTTTCTTCTCATTTAATGTTGAAATTATGAACACATGTATAAACTATATCAGTATTCCAGTGTTGTGGAATTATGCAGTTATTGTGAAAACTAGCCTGGCATCTTTTCTTTTCAAACAAATTTACCATGTTTATTCTCTAAGGCATTTAACTTATTGAGGTACTTATTAGCAATGAGCAATAAACCTTTTTTTTTTTCAATTTGAGATTCCATTTCTTACGGTGGTCCACCCTTCCATCTTCCAGTTGATGCCTGTATGATGTGGTTCTAAAGGATAAATATTCGCAGTGTAAATAAACTATTTTCATTTAAATTATTTTATATATTGAGTTTCCTCTCCTGGAGTAATGCTGCCCTCTTTTGTCTCTTTATTGCTTCCAAGCATTAGTTCTCAAATTCTGGAATTGAAGGTTGTATTTATGATACAATGTGCAAATATGAAACACTGGCATGTTAACACTAGATAAAAATGTAAAAATTCACAAAAAGTAAAATCCTCATCCTCTCTCATCATATTTCAGTACTTTGGTTTCCAAGTAAAATTTGTCAAGGGTTCTTATCCCTGTTATTTTCTACCCTGTCACACAAGCACCTTGATCTTAGACCACATCACCCTCTGTATTGCCCTGGGGCTGTTTGTGCTGTTTTACTATTCCTGCCACTGTTTTTGTATTTGCTTCCCCTATAAGTTAAGGTAAATTTTTAGACCAGCTGATAGTGTCAGTGTTTGTTTTATGCTGCCAGAATGGAAGCATTCCATACTTGAAATGGACTAGCTCTTTATAAAGGGGATTTATTTAGTTACAAATTTACAATTCTTCAGAGGAAAAGCAAGTAACCTTAATCTGAGTTCCTCTTTCACATGGAAGGGCACAACTATGTCTGTTGGCCTTCCCTCATAGCTTCTAGGTTCAAAGACCTTATGTGGAGGCACTTCCTTTCTGCATCTCCAAACATTTGGGTCTGAGCTGTTGAGCTCTCTTGTGAACTCTCCCTTTGAAACCACTAGTTAATTAAATTAAACTCCACTCATTGTAAATGATCACAACTCTTTTATATTCTGATTTCATTCCTTAAGGCAACCATAGGTTCTTTAACAAATACCCACAATTCTACCATTTCATCCACCAGAAGTTATTTCTCCTGATACACAAATTATTTTTCCTGATAGTACAAGTGAATGTTCATGATTGATGGAGCTTTCCTCCACACACTGACTCAGGAGCCAGTGCTTTGTCCATTTTGGTGTTCTGTCCTGCCTAAGGTGAAAGAGTGGTTGTAGAAGATACACTACTCTTACCCACGTTATCTCAGAATTGACACATACTACTTCTGCTTGTATTCTGTTTGCTATTATGTGGCCCCATTTACTATCTAGAAAGTCCCAACAACTTCCACAGAAGTTGAGGTCTTAAAAGAATCTTAGCATTTATTTCTCCTATAGATAACTCATTCCCATGAACAACCTGGAAGAGTAATAGAGATTGCCTTCTTACAGGGGAAAATGCTGCCTCTAGATGTTAAAGGCCTGTGTTCAGGCCTTCTACTGACCTCAAAGAGCATACAGCACTGTGTGGAGCATGCCTATTTATTTCTACCAGATTTGCTCAACAGAAACGTCATTCCAGTTGCTAAATGGAGGTGTGCTTACTGCAGCAAATGGGGACAGTTTTAGGTCGGTATGACTATAGGTAGATTCCTATAAGTAAAATTGCAGGGTAGGTAAAGGGTGAATATTTATATAAAGTAGTTGTAGAACATAAATATGTTATTATTTTTTAACGTTGTTTCAAAAAATCCCACTTCGATAAAGTCAAGACCATTTTGCACGGTATATATTTTATGTATATATTTTTATCATGTTTATAAAAGTGACCTTGTTTGAAATGGGTTGTATAGACCTATGTGTCCCACTGACTCACACTAGAAATATGAATGAGTTCTTGTAAGAATTATTTCAAAGATATGATTCTTGTATAAAGAATGTTTAAGTCCAGGGTATGGGGGAAAACTGCTATTGCATGCTATGAGCTATGCTCAAAGGAAAACTGTCAGCACTATGACAGCAACAGCAGAGGCAGATAATGGGGTGAGGGACAAGAGTTAAGAGGAGGTTCAGATTTCCTATTGGTGAGGGTGTGTTTATTAATTTTCTGTCTCTTGGAAAGAATGAAATTATCTAAAATTGAGAATGCTGATGGACTGTGGACTTTGGTTCCTCTACATAATGCCCAATGAATACAGGTGGCTGAAGGATGCACTGACAGAGAAGTAGATTGGTGAATGATGATGTATACTTATGAATGAAGTTTGTGCTGCTGCAAAAAGGAACAATGTTTTGAGGCATGCAATGATGTGAATGAAAATGTGGGACATTTAGTGAGACAAAATAAACCAGAAACAAAAAAACAACAATGGTATGGTCACCTTTAGAAAATTCTTATAAGAAAACAGGGGCCTAGATTATAAGCTTTTAGAGCAGACACATTAAGTCTTGAGTGGTGATTATTATTTCTGGATTTTGAGAGGCTGTTTTATATATATATAACCTGATATTTAGAGATAAGAACAAAGCCGAATAGATTGGGGTAAAAGTAATTCAGAACATAGGGGTAAGGAAGACAGTGTCTATATTTTAGAACCACACATACTCTTTGAAACCAATGGAAAAAAGGTTTATTTGATCTGGAACTGAAATTTTCTATAGTGCATAATCTAATTAAACCTATTTGTATAGTTTATTTGAACAACATAAGCACAGGAAGCACAGAATAAGAAAGATGTCTTTTAATCCTGTATAGACTATTGTAATGCCTGGTTACATCGTAGAGTACATTAAGCAAATAATCAAAAAGTATTGGCAAAGTCCCCTAAGGGAGGGGGAAAGTCTATGGAACTATTAAATCTTACCATCAGGGAATCCCCTGATATGGTGTCAAACTTTAGGATTATCCAAATAAATTGACCACGCCCCCAATCATGAGGCTCATTCTTGCAAAGCTTATGTAGGTAGCAGAGAAGCTTAGACTTCCTATAGACATGCCTAAAAGTTACTCCTGGAGGACCTCTGTTGTTGCTCAGATATGGCCTCAGTCTCTCTAAGCCCAACTCTGCAAGTGAAATCATTGTCCTCCACTCTATGTGGGACATGACATCCAGGAGTGAAAATCTCTCTGGCAACATGGGAGAGGATTCCCAGGGATGAATCCAGACCATGAAATTGTTGACCATGGGATCATCAATTACATCCTGACCAAAAAGGGGGAAAGAAGTGTAATTAATAAAGTATCAGTGGCAGAGAAGGTTCAAATAAAATTGAGAGGTTACTCTGGAGGTTGTTCTTATACAACATTCAGGTTGACCTTACTACCTATCATAACCTGCCAACCCCCAACCAGGACCATTCCAGCCAATTCTAACAAACACCGTGGGCAATATATAATACTCCACAAGGGTTCCAGGCACTAGAGTAACTTTCCAGAAACCTACAACCTCCAGATGGGTCCCTGGTCCAGATAAGTCCTGAAACTTAGTCCAGCCTCTCCAGAACATCAGATAGTTCCATCTCCCTACCCCATATTAGTGACAGACCCTTCCAATAGCAAAATTTTAGAATTGCCATAGCCCAAACAACCCAAAAGAGAGGTATGGAAAGATCAGAGCTGATGGTGGAATTATACAGAGAAGATAAGACTTAACAAATGAATATGAATGCTGAATCACTAAATTGATATCTCTTTTAGTCTCCAGTATTTTAGAGCTGCTAGAAGTAAAAACCTAAAATTGTGAAATTGTAACCCATGTCAAAGTCTGAAATATGTTCTACAACTAATAGTGGTGCTGTGCTTTGAAAATTATAGCTTTTTTGTATATATGTTATAGTTCACAAAAAATTAAGGAAGAAAAGTCAATTGTGATGATAAAAAAATATTTAAGCCCTCTAGCCTCCTATATTCTGGAGCAGCTAGAAGGAAAAATAGGAGAGGGTTGTGTGGTAGCCCATGACAAACTCTGGGATCTATCCTGCAACCACTTTTTGAAGAGTGCTTTGAAAACGATTGCTTTTTTATTTCTTTGCTTTGCATATATGTTATAGTATGCAACAAACATTTATTTTAAAAAGTGATCTTGTCATCCCCTTGTCATTCAAATGTTTTTAATAGCATTTTGAAGAAATATGAACAATCCTTCTGAAAACATTTAAGGATTAGAAGTTAGAGAAATGTCATGAAGAGATAGGTTTTTCTGACCTAACAAAAACAGATAAGATAAAGTAAAATATCAAAACTTTACATTAAATTCTTAGAAATATTGAGTCAATAGAATAATAAAAGTAATTGTACTCTTGATCAATGAAGAACTGACCATATTTTGGGTATTGCATTTAGCTCATCTTTGCACACTTTAAGTGGGATATTTACCAAGATGCATGGTCATAAATATTGTTAAGTAAAAGAAGTAAGTTGAAGGGAAAAACAATTCAATTGTATGAATTTCAGGAGGAAATACAAGCATCTGATATGTTCATGTTTTAGTTTCCTCATCGTTAAAACAAATACCACTTAACAGTTTGTTTAAACAATGGAAATTTATGGTTCATGGTTTTCATTCTAGGAAAATTTAAAATCAAGGCATTACCAAGATTATGCTTTCTACCAGAAGACTGGCCTTCTGAGACTGACTGCTGATGATCCTTTGTCCTTGGCTCTTCTGTGATATAACAATACACATGGTGGCCTCTCCTGGCATTTCCCTTATATTTCAGTTTTCATTGACCTTCTGCTTCTTGTTTTTTGTGGATTTATCTCTAACATAATTTTATTCTGCTTATTAAGAATTCTAATAATTATTAGAATTAAGAAACATACTGATTGAGTTGGGCCACCCTGTAGCTAAAGTTGTCTCACTGTATGTCTTACTTACAATAGGATCAAATGCACAGGCATGGATTAAGTTTAAGGACATGTTTTTCTGGAGTACATATAGCTTCAAAGCACCACAAGGAGTGTGAGCATGGTGAAAAGAAAAATCACCAATCATATGGTAGTATGTATTATTTCTGGTAAACTAAGATAGGAAATAGGTTGATTATTAATATCTTGAGCCAAACTTGCCAGGTTAGAATCCCAATTCAGACATTAATGAGGTGTGTGACTTTTGGAAAACAATCTAAACTTGCTGTGCCTCAATCCTTACATCTAAAAACTGAGCATAATGCTGCCATCTGCGTAGTTTGTTTCCTTCTTAAGGGACATGGCAAACTCCAAAGCTGGTCATAGGAAGAGGCTAAAACTATGACATACTTCTTAAAATCAGACTAGAGTTATGCATTCTAGTGGTGCTAAGGAATAAATATTTGAGTTTAGGGCCCACTAAGGAAAAGATGCTTGCAGAACTATCATGGTTAAGTTCATGTGTCAACTTGGCCAACTGGTGGTACCTGTTTGTCTGGTTGAGCAAGTGCTGCCCTGTCTATTGCAATGAGGACATTTCATAGAATTAAATCATGATGATGTCAGCTACATCCACAGCTGATTACATTTGTAATCAGCCAAAGGGGAGTGTCTTCTGCAATGAGTAATGCTTTATCTGATCACTGGAAGACTTTTAAGGAAGATTCAGAAGAGACAGGCTCATCCTGTTTCAGCTGGTGAGCCTCTCCTGTGGAGTTTGTCCAGACTCTCCATCAGAATTGTTGGCTTCACACACACAGCCTGCTCTGTGGATTTTGGACTCTGAATTCCTGCCATCACATGAGACATTTTTATAAATTTTATACTTACGAGTGTTTCCTGTTGATTCTGTTTCTCTAGAGAACCCTAACTAATACAGGAACACACTGAACTTTCACTTGAAAGTCTTGGAGGGTGTGCTGGTTTGAAAGGAAGTATGCCCCCTAAGAAAAGTCATGTTTTAATATAAATCCCATTTCATAAAGGTAGAATAATCTCTACTCAATGCTGTATGTTTGAAACTAATGAGATCATCTCCCTGGTTGATGTGATTTAGTTAATGGTTGTTAAACTGGATTAGGGGATGGCATGTCTCCACCCATTTGAGTGGGTCTTGATTAGTTTCTG
>PVIY010019130.1:0-46403 GCA_004026745.1 Myrmecophaga tridactyla
AATCAAGACCCACTCAAATGGGTGGAGACATGTCATCCCCTAATCCAGTTTAACAACCATTCTTAACTAAATCACATCAACCAGGGAGATGATCTCATTAGTTTCAAACATACAGCATTGAGTAGAGATTATTCTACCTTTATGAAATGGGATTTATATTAAAACATGGCTTTTCTTAGGGGGCATACTTCCTTTCAAAGCAGCACAACAAGTAAGTTACATGAGGAAGTGGCCCAAATGCCCACGGCCCCCACTCCTACCACATTACCTTCTCTTTCCCAGACCAGAGCTATGGCCTCTTGGGGAGTTCCTTACAGTGAATTGACTGAGGAAAAGAAAACCTGAGCCTGATTTATAGATGGTATGATATGTAGAGACCACCCAGAAATGGGCAGCTGCAGCACTACAGCCCCATTCTGGGATGTCCTTAAAGGACAGTGGTGATGGAGAATCCTCCCAGTGGGCAGAACTTTGAGCAGTGCACCTGTTGTACATTTTTCTTGGAAGGAGAAATGACCAGAGTAGCATTTGTATACAGAATCAATGGCAGTTACTAATGATATGGGTGGATGGTCAGGAACATGAAGGAGCATGATTGGAAAACTGGTGACAAAGAGGTCTGGGGAAGAGGTATGTGGATAGACCTTTCTGTGTGAGCAAAGAATTTGAAGATATTTGAGTCCCACATGAATGCTCACCAGAGGGTGACATCAGCAGAAGAAGGTTTTAATAATCAAGTATATAAGATGACCCATTCTGTGGATCCATCCTCTTTCCTCCGTCACTCCTGACATTGCCCAATGGGCTCATGAACAAAGTGATCATGGTGGTAGGGATGGAGGTTATGCATGGGCTCAGCAACATGGACTTCATCTTATAAAGGCTGACATGGCTACAGCCACTGCTGAGTGTCCAATCTGCCAGCATCAGAGATCCATACTCAGTCCCTGATACAGCACCATTCACGGAGGTAATCAACCTGCTGGCAGGTTGATTACGTTGGACAACTTCCATCATGGAAGGGACAGCAATTGGTTCTAACTGGAATAGACACACACCCTGGATAAGGGTTTGTATTCCCTTCAGGCAATGATTCTGCAGAAACTACCATACATGGACTTACAGAATGCCTTATCCTCCATCATGGTATTACACACAGCATTGCCTCTGATCAAGGACCCCACTTCACTGCAAGTGAAATGTGGGAATAGGCACATGCTCATGGAATTCTCTGGTCTTACCATGTTCCCCATAATCCAGAGGAAGCTAGATTGATAGAATGATGGAATGGTCTTTTAAAGATCCAAATATGGTGCCAACTAGGTGGGAATTCCTTGCAGAACTGGGGCAATGTTATCCAGGAGGCTGTGTATGCTATGAATCATTGCCCATACTATGGTGCTGTTTCTCCCATAGCCAGGACTCATGGGTCCAGAAAGCTGAGTTACATACTAGTTTTGCAGAGCACGAGGTGAGTGTTCTGCTAAAATGCTGTTTTTCACTCCAAAAAGTGAATGGATGTCAAGGGGAACCACAGTTGCACTCAGTTTTGAAAACTGAGTTAAATACAAGTTTCACAGAGAACTACGTGAGTGCTCTGTGAAAATGCTATTTTTAATTCAAAGAAGTACATGAAAGTCAGCAGAGCCAGTATTTCTCTCAGTTTTCAAAATGAAGTTACATACTAGTTTTACAGAACACTGGGTGAGTATTCTGTGAAAATGTTGTTTTTAGCTCAAAGAAGTGCATAACAGTGAATAGAGCCAGTATTTCACTGTTTTCAAAACTGAGTTACATATGCGTTTCACAGAACACTAAGTGTGTGTTCTGTAGCAATGCTGTTTATCCCTGGAAGAAGCGCATGGAAGTCAAGGGGGCACAGTTATACTCAGTTTTCAGAACTGAGTTACATATTAGTTTCACAGAGCACTGGATGAGTGTTCAGTAAAAAGGCTGTTTTGCACTCAAAGAAGTGCATGGAAATCAATGATGCCACCACTGCAATGAGTTTAGAAAACTGAGTTACATACCAGTTTTGCAGAGCACTAAATGAGTGCTCTGTGAAAATGCTGCTTTTCACTCAAGGAAGTGCATGGAAGTGAATGGATCAAATATTTCACAATGGAGTTACATGATAGTTTCCCAGAGCACTAGGTGAATGTTCTGTGAAAACAGTGTTTTTCACAAAAAGAAGTGCATGGAAGTGAATAGAGCAAATATTTCACTCAGTTTTCAAAATACAGTTACATACTAATTTTGCAGAGCACTAGGTGAGAGTTTGGTGGAAAATGGTGTTATTTTCTACTCAAAGAAGTGCAGGGAAGTTAATGAAGCAAGTATTTTACTTAGTTTTCAAAACTGAGTTACCTACGAGTTTCACAGAGCAAGAGGTGGAGTTCTGTGAGAATGGTGTTTTTCAGTCAAAGAATTCCATGTAAGTCAATGGAGCAAGTATTTCACTCAGTTTTAAAAGCTGAGTTACATACTAATTTCACAGAGCACTAAGTGAATTTTCTGTGAAATGGTGTTTTTCACTCAAAGAAGCACATGGAAGTGAATGGAACTGATTCATTCAGTGTTCAAAATATAGTTATATAGCAGTTTCATTGACCACTAAGTGAGTGTTCTGTTAAAATGGTGTTTTTCACTTGAAGAAGTGCATGGAAGTGAATGGAACAAATATTTCACTCTGTTTTCAAATCAAAGTGACATACTAGCTTCCCAGAGTTCTGTACCAATTTTTGGTGAAAATGGTGTTTTGGGCTAAAAAGAAATGCACAGGAGCCATAAAGCAAGGATTTAACTCAGTATTCAATACTGAGTAACATAATAGATTCACAGAGTCCTAGGTCAATGTTCTTTGAAAATGGTGTATTTGGCACAAAAAAAGTTCATTGAAGTCAATAAAGGAAATATTTCACTCAGCTCTCAAAATTGTGTAACATTAGTTTCAAAGAACTCTAGGTAAATGTTCTCATAAAATATTTATTCAAGCCCAAAGGAAGTGCATGGAAGCCAGTGAAACAAACTATTTCTTGCAGTTTTCAAAACTGAGAAACATACTAGATTTTCATAGCTTTAGGAGAATCTTCAGTGAATGTTTATTTTGGAATCAAAAGAAATGCATTAAGTTCACTGAAGTGAGTCCTCCATTCAGTTTTCAAAAATGGGTAACATACTGATTTTACTGAGCCCTAGGGCAATGTTCTGGGAACACAGTGTTTGGGGCTCAAATAAGTACATGTAATTCAGTGAAGGAAGTATTTCACTCGGTTTTGAAAACTGAATAACATAAAAGTTTCATGGTGCTTAAAGAGAATGTTTTGTGAAAATTGTACACTTGGCTCAGAAGAAGTACATGGAAATCAATGAAGCATGTACTTAACTCACTTTTCAAAACTGAGATACATACTAGTTTCTCATACTCAAGGTGAATATCTGTGATTTTTTAAATTAAAATAAGTGCATTTAACTCAAAGCAAATATTTCACTCTTTAAAAATGTTCAACATAATAGTTTCACTGCACTCTTGGCCGTTGTTCTGCAATAATTTTGTTTTTCGCTGTAAAGAAGGGTATTGGACTCCATGAAGCAAGTATTTCCTCAGTTTTCAAAGCAGAGTAATTTACTAGATTTGCAGAACTCAAGGCCAATACTTGTTCAAAATTGTGAATTTAGCTCAAAAGAAGTGCATGGAAGTCAATGAAGCAAATATTCAACACAGTTTTCAAAATGAAGCAAGATACTAATTTCACAGATTTATAGGCACATGTTATTTTGAAATGGAGTTTTGGGTTCAAAGGATTTGCAGGGAATTCAATGAAAACATTATCTCACTCAGTATTCTGATCTAATCAAGACAATAGTATCACAGAAATATGCGCAAGGTTTTGTGAAATTAGTGTTTTTGGCAAAAAAGTACATGGGAGTCAATGAGACAAGTATTTCATTCATTTTTCAAAACAGGTTAAAATACTAGATTCACTGAGCTCTAAGCTAATGTTCTCTGAACATGTTGACTTTGGTTCAAAACTAGTGCTGGAAGTCAATGAAGCAGGTATTCCAAAACTGACTAATATACTAATTTCATAGAGCTCTAGGACAATGTTCTGTGGAAAAGGTGTTTATGATTCACAAGAAGTGCAGGACAATCAGTGATGCAGGTATTTCATTCTGTTTTCAAAATAACACAACACAATTTCATTGCAGGGTTCTAGGAAACTCTTATGTAAAAATGTAGTTTCTAATCAAAGGAAGTGCAAGGCAGTCAGTGATCATATATTTAACTTCATTTTTCAATTTAAGCAATATATTATGTTTTCAAGGTTCTAGGTGAATGTTATGTGTAAATTGTGTTTGGGTTTAAAGGAACGGCATGGAAGTCAAGGAAACACATATCTCACACTATTTGATAATATAATCATGACACTGATATCACAGAAACCTAGGCAATGGTTCTGATCAAATAGTTTTTTTGGCAGAAAAGAATTGCGTGGAAGTCAATGAAGCAAGTGTGTCACTCAGATTTCAAATCTGAGTAACATACTACTTTCAGAGATCTCTAGACAAGTGTTCCATAAAAAAGGTGTTTTTGACTCAAAAGAAGTGTACAGAGGCTAAAAGATGCAGTGACTGTGAAGCAGATTGGTGAATGATGGTGTAAACATATGAGCGAACATGGTGCTGCCACAAAAAGGAATGAAGTTATGAGGCATGCAGTGAGAATGGTGTGAATCGTTCTAGGGAACATTCAGTGAGATAAAATAAGGCAGAAACAAAAGAGCAAATATTGTATGATCTCATTTCGAAGATACTTATAAGAAAACTGGGGCCTAGATTGGAAACTCTTATAGCAGTCACATTTAGTCTGGAGTGGTTATTGTTATTTCTGCATTTTGAGAGGCTGTTTTATATATGTATTACCTGGTGTTTAAAGATAAAAATGAAGCCAATTGGGTAAAGATTAAGGTAATTTGGAATACAGGGATAAGGAAGACATTGACTGTATTTTAGCACTTTACCTACTCTTTGAGACCAGGAAAAAAAGTTTTATTATGTACAGAACCTAGGTTTTCTCTAGCACATAATCCAACTCAATCTGTCTGTATAGATCATTTAAACAATCCAAACAAAGGGAGCCCAGAATAAGAATAAGAGCATTTAAACCTGTATACCTTAATGTAATGCCTGAATACACTTCAGAGTATATTAAGAGGATAATCAAAAAGTGTTGGCAAAATTCCTTGAGGAATGGGAGAAAAATTATGGAACTATTAAACTTAACCACCAGGGAAACCCTAGATACTGTGTCAAACATTAGGGACACCTAAATCAATAGGCCTAGCCCTTGATCTTGATGCTTCCATTTGTGGAGCTTATATATGTAGCAGAGAAGCTTAGCCTACCTATAGATATGCCTAAGAGTCACCTCCAGAGGACCTTTTTTGTTGCTGAGATGTGGCCTCCCTCTACAAGCCCAACTCTGCAAGTGAAACCATTGCCCTTCCCACCACATGGGATGTGACATCCAGGGGTGAAAGTCTCCCTGGTGACATTGGAGATGACTCCCAGGGATGAGCCTGGCCCTGAACTGTGGGATCATCAATGCCATCCTGGCCAAAATGGGGGGAAAAAGTGTAACAAATAAGGTATCAGTGGCAGAGAGGGTTCAAACAGAGTCGAGAGGCTATGCTGGAGGTCACTCTTATGCAAGCTTCAGTTAGACATTGCTACCTATCATAATTTGCCAAACCCCAACCAAAACCAATCCTGCCAAACCTATGAATACCCCAGGCATTACATAAGATTCTACAAAGTTTCCATGCACTCAGGTAGCTCTCCAAAGCCTATAACCTCCCGATGGGTCCCTGGACCAAGTAAGGCCTGAAATGCAAAGAGGCCAGCCTTTCCAGAACATCTACTAGCTCCATCCCCCTATCCCATATTATCAACAGCCCCTTCCAACATGAAAAAGTTAGAATGGGCATAGCCCCAATACCCCTAAAGAGTGGGAGAAAGACCAAAGGTGATAGTGGAGTTAAACAGAGAAGGTCAGGTTTAACAAATGAATATGAGTGCTGAATCATTATATTGTTTTTTTTTAGCCACCAGTACTTAGAGCAGCTAGAAGTGCAAACTTAAAATTGTGGAGTTGTAACCCATACCAAACTCTGAAACCTGTTCTGCAACTGATTGGTGTGATGTATTTTGAAATTTATTGCTTTTATGTATATATATTATTTAAAGAGAAGGAAGAGTATAACAGAGAAGACAGGATTTAACAAATGAATGCGACTGATGAATCATTGCATTGACATTTCTGTTGGTCTCCAGTGACTTGGAGCAAGTAAAAGAAAAACTGAAAAATTATGGAACTGTAACCCATATGAAACTTTAAAATCTGTTCTATAACTACTTGTTAAAATGTACTTGGAAATTTATTTGCTATTTTGTATATATGTTATATTTCACAATAAAAAAACATTAAAAGAAGTGCACAGAAGACAATGAAGAAAGCGTTTCACTCAGTTTTCAAATCTAAATAATATACTACCTTCCCAGAATTCTGGACCAATGTTCCGTGAAAATGTTGTTTTTGGATCAAAAGAAGTGTATGGAGGCCATGAAGCAAGGATTTCACTCAGTATTAAAAGCAGAGTAACTTACTAGAGTCACAGAGCTCTAGGCCAATGGTGAGTGAAAAAAGGTGTATTTGGCTCAAAAGATGCTCATGGAAGTCAAAAAACAGAAATACTTTCAATCACTGTTCAAAACTGTGTAACTATTTCACAGTGCTTTAGGGGAATGTTCTGTGTAAATGGTGTTTTGGGCTCAAATAAGTGCATGGATGCTAGTGAAAGAAGAATTTCAATTAGTTTCCAAAACTGAGTAAAATACAAGTTTTGCAGAGCATTAGGACCTTTTGGCAACTGTACTCTGAAAATGGGATTTAGCCTCAAAATAAGGGCATGGAAATCAATGAAGCAAATATTTCACTCTGTTTTCAAAACTGAGCAACACAGTTTAAAAGCACTCTAGGACAGTGTTCTGTGATAACAGTGCTTCGTATCCAAATAACTACATGGAAGCCAATTAACCAAGTACTTCATGCAATTTTCAAAACTGAGTAACAGATAAATCTCACAGCGCATGAGGAAGGTAGGAAGTATTCCAGTCAGTTTTAAACAGAGTAACATAGGAATTTCACAGAACTCTAGGTGAATGTTTTCCAAAAAACAGATATTGGGGCCCAAAGAAGGGCATGGAAGCCAAGGAAGAAGTATTACATTCAGTTACAAAAGTGAATAACATGAGTTTCACAGAGCTTTAGGATATCTAGGGCAAGGTATTGTCAAAATGGTGTTTATGACTCCAAAGAAGTGCAGGGAAGTGAATAAACCAAATATTTCACTCACACTTCAAAACTGAGCCACACGCTAGGTACACAGGGCTCTAGGGCAGTGTTCTGAGATAATGATGTTTTGGGTCTAAAGAAGTGCGTGGAAATCAATGAAGGAAATTTTTCACTCAATTTCAAAACATTTCTAGATATATAGGCCAAAGTTCTGTAAAAATGATATTTTGGCTAAAAAGCAGTGTATGGAAGTCAATGAAGCAGGCATTTCACTTAGATTTCCAAACTGAGAAACATTCTACTTTCACAGCACTCCTGGCCAATGTTCTGTGTTTTGAACCCATTTAAGTGCAAGCAAATCAATGAACCAAGTATCTTGTTCAGCTTTGAAAACAGTAAATTTCACAGAGCTCTCCATGAATGTTCTGTGAAATTGGTGCTTTTGGCTCAAAAGAGGTGCATGGAAATTAATGAAGCATGTACATCATGCACTTATCAAAGCTGAGTAACATACTAGTTTCTCTGAGTTCTAGGCAAGGAAAATAGTGTGTTTGCTCAAATGAATTACATGGAAATCAAGGAAATATTTCAGGCAGTTTTTAAAAAACTACAGTAACATACCAATTTCATGGAGTTCTAGGCATTTTTTCCCTTAAAATGGATATCTCAGACCAAAGAAAGTGCATGGAAGCCAGTGAAGCAAATATTTCTCCCAAATTTCAAACTGAGAAGCATACTAGTTTCAAAGTATCATAGGCCAAAAATGGATTTTTGGATCAGAGAAGTGCATTTAAGACAGTGAAGCAAATATTTCACTCAGTTCTCAAAACAGTAACATACACGCTTTGCAGAGCTCTGTGAGTTCTTGGCCAATATTTTGTGAAAATGGGGTTTATGTTTTAAAAGAAGTACATAGAAGTCATGAAGCAAGCATAACACACAGTTTTCAAGACTGACTAATATAGTAGATAAGCAGAGCTCTGGCCAATGTTCTGTGAAAATGATGTTTTTGGATCAAAAGAAGTACATGGTATTCAAAGAAACAAGTATATCACTCAGTTTTCAAAACTGAGAGACATTAGGTTCACAGAACTCAAGCTGAAGGTTCTGCGGAAATGGGCTTAGTCTCAAAAGAAGTGCCTATAAGTCAATGAGGAAAGTATTTCTTATTTTAATAAGGAGCTTACTAGTGTCACAGAGCTTGAGGCCAATGTTTTTGAAAATGGTGGACTTGTCTCAAAAGATATGATAGAAGTCAACAAAACAACTATTACTAACCAACATACTAGTTTCATTGTGCTCTAAGCTGGCATTCTCTGACAATGGTATTTTTTTAATCCAAATAAGTGCATGGAAGCCAATGAACCAAGATTTTTTATCTAATCAAGACTCTAGTATCACATAAACCTATGCAAATGTTCTGTGAAAATGGAGTTTTTGATATGAGAGAAGTGCATGAAAATCAAGCAAGTATTTCACTCAATTTTTAAAACTGAGTAATGTAGTTTTGCAGGACTTTTTAGGTGAATGTTCTGTGAAAAAATGCTGTTTGGGGCTGAAAAGTATTGAGTAGAAGTCTATGAAACATGTATGCCCCTCAGTTTTCAACACTAAGCGAGATATTTTCCCAGAGTTCTAGAGGAAAGTTCTTTGAAAATGGTGTTTTTGACTCAAAAGAAATGCATGAGACCTGTATTTCACTGTTTTCCAAATTAAGCAACACATTATTTTCACATTGTTCTAGGAAAATGTTATTTGAAAATTGTGTTTTGCATTGAAATAAGTCCATGGACATTAATGGAACATGCATTTTCTTATGTTTTCATCACTAAACAAAATGGTTTCCAAGAGATCTCACAAATATTCTTTGAAAATGGTGTTTTTTAATCAAACGAAGTGCATGTCAGTCAAGGACTCATGCATTTTACTCAGTTTTTATAATTAGGCAATGTACTTTTATCACAGATTCTAAACAAAGGATGTGTGTAAATGGTGATTTGGTTTTTAAAGGAATTGCATGAAAGTCAAAGAAATAGTTATCTGACAGATTTCTAATCTAATTCAGATATTAGCATCACATAAATATATGCAAATGTTCTGTGAAAATGGAGTTCTTGGCTCATAAGAAGTGCATGGAAGTCAATGAAGCAGGTACTTCACTTATATTCCAAACTGATTGTATTTCACTCAGTTAACAAAACTGAGGGATATACATGTTTCATGGATTAAACACTAAGCAAGATAATTTCCCAGGGTCCCATTCTTTGAAAATGGTTTGGGGGGGGCTCAAAATAAGTGCATGGAAGTCAATGAAGCAAGAATTTCATTCAGTTTCAAAACTGAGCAACATACTACTTTTTCAGAGCTCTAGGCCAATATTCTCTAAAATTGGTGTTTTGAGTTCAAATGAAGAGTATGGAAGTCAATGAAACAAGTATTTCACTCAGTTTTCAAAGTGAGGAACATAGTAAGTTCACAAAACTCTATGTAAATATTCTGCTAATACTTTTTTTTGCTCAAAAGAAGTGAACAGAAGTCAACAGAACAAGCATTTCACTCACTTTCAAAACTAAGTAATATACTACTTTCACAGAGCTCTAGGCCAATGTCTTCTAAAATTGGTGTTTGGGCTCAAAAGAATAGCATCAAAAGTAAGTGGCAGAAACTGGATATATGCTAGATCTTTCTTTTATGTTCCTATCCTTCCTCCTTCTTCAAAAAGTATCCATGGCATCCGGGAATGACCATCTCCCTAGTAATGTATGACTCCCCGGGATGAGTCTGGCCCTGGCACCAAGGGATCAACAATGCCTGCCTGACTAAATTGGCAAAAGAATTGTAACAAAATAAGGTAAAAGTGACTGAGAAAGTTCAAGTAGAGTGGAGAGGATATTCTGGAAGCTACTTTTATGGAAGCTAGCTAGATATTGCTATTTGCCATGGTTTGCCAATCCCCAATCAAAACCATTCCTGTCAATCCTAAAGATCTTCTAGGATCAGAAATTCTACAAAATTCCATGCACTGTAATTACTTTCCAGAAACCTACAACCTTCAGATGGGTTCCTAGACCAGATAAATCCTGAAGCCCAAAGGTTTTCCCATATCGTTGTCAGCCCTTTCCAATGTGCAAAATTCAGAATTGTCATAGTCAAAAGACTCCCTAAAGATTGGAAGAAAGATCAAAGGAGGAGTAATTATAACAGAGAGGATAGGATTTAACAACTGAGTATGACTTCTGAAACATTATATCATTATTTCTTTTAGTCTCCAGTGTCTTGGAGCAGCTAAAAGGAAAAACCTAAAATTGTAGAACTGTAACCTGTACCAAACTCTGAAATCTATTTTATAACTTGCTGCAATGTACTTTGAAATGTATTGCTTTTTTGTATATATGCTATATTTCACAATATAAATAAGTGAACAGGGAGGGAAAAGTATCCAGGATTTGTGAGGGAATCCTCACAAATGCCATGCCCTGAGTCAACACATTTTCGGGGTGAATGCCGTGCCCTGAGTCAACCTGGGAGCCTTCGCCTTATTTTTTCCAGTGCTTCAGGATATCCTTATAATCCCCTAAATCTCCTTTTTAAGTTAAAAATAGCTTTTGCTCTGCTGTAGTTTGCAACCTGGGGACCCCTCATTTGTGGCAGCTGTAAGTACACTGCGACCTTCTCACTTGATTTGGAGAGCCGCTTTCTTGTAAGGACAGAGGGTGTGTTCAAAGGTGATGATGAGGCCTGGAGTGAAGTTATTCCCAAGAGCAGGCATGCATAGGGGACCACAGGAGTGAGGGCTGCACCCAAATCTGAGTTGCTCCCCTCATGCAACAGTCTTGGGACTCTTGAACATCCTCCCAACAAGGCCATTTAGAAAGGAATCTGAGTTCTGACACCCAGCCTATGAGTGAGGGAATCCCCTGGCCCACTTCATATTTTCTCTCTGCTCCTCTACCTACAGTGATGCTGTCCTGAGGCCCAACACTGCCACTAGCTGTCCTTCTCTTTCTAAGCCTCAGCCTTGTCTCTCACACAAGGATTAAGGCCGTTGGGATGCACCATGACAGAGGTCCCAGTGGCTCCTGCCAACCCCAGGTACCCAGACATACCCTGGCAGAGTGTGTCTTGTAACCCTCTTGCCTTCATCTCAGATCTTATAGGGTTGTGTGAAAATTCAATCAGATAATGCAGGAAAGGACCCAGCACAGTCTTGGTGGAGACAGTTCACAATAGATCATTGAACTTTTATTATTACTATTATACATTCCTCTGTTCCAAACCAAAACTGGTTATTTTCTTGTCCCATTTTCCTGGGTCAGGCCTCCAATGTCTAAGGCAGAGACTGTGAACTGGTGGTCTCAAATTGTATCTAGCTTTCAGATGTGTGTTGTTAGACACATTAAGTATTAACCCACATGATTTTTAAACCTTGAGATAATTGCCAATTTGATTAGTTAAGACACAGGTTCAGCTGCTGGAGAACAAATGTAACAGCAAGCTTAAACAAGAAACTGCAAGATGGTGGAATAGGATAGGCTGAGTTCACCCCTGTTCCATAGAACAACTGGAGAAGTGTGCTAGGGTATGAGTGGCTGAGACAGCAGTCCCAGGGTACTAGTGACCAGAGAGGGACTTCTACATTACATAGGGAGGTCCTGGATGAAAAAGTGGAGAAATTATGATTGACAGAATGGGATGAGTTTGCCCAGTCATGATTGCAGCTGGTGCAGGAGGCAAAAGAGTACCATGCTCCCACACTCCTGCCTTTGTATCAACTTGAAAGCTCTTCCCTCTCAACTCCACAGCTGAGAGCTCCTATGGGAACCCAGAAGCCAGAAGACTTGGTATACCCACACACAGAAACCTTATGGTGCACAGCACCTAGCCCCCACCCCAATGCAGGATTCTGTGGATGCCTAGTTTTGGCTGAGGGGGAGACACAGAGCCAAGCTGATCTGACAGTTGGCCTGTGAAAGAAATTTTCCAGGCCCTACTGCTTCTTTCCTTTCTCCATGGAGGCCCAGAGTGCTCATGGCATGTATGGACAAAGAGGCAGTATGAGTGAGTGAGCAGCACTACACTGCCAAGAACTACTAAGCTGTGGGCAAGGGAACTTAAAATTCTCAGCCCACAGCCTGAGGTCATTCTATGCAGGAGCCTGGGGACCACCAGACCCCACTGTGCCTACAGATGGATCCTCCTCTGAGTCGCACACTACCCAGCCCCAGCCCCGGGGTTGGTGGCTTTCATCATGCACTGACACCCTCGGCTTTGACCAGACTTGCACCTGGTTGGCTCCCACCCAAGCCAACTGCCACTGTCAGGGAGAGGCAAGCCTGAGGGGAAGAGGTGGCCAAAGGTGCCATCTGCTGGGAAGACGAAAGCAGTAGGACAAACTGCTTTCTCTATAACTTTTAACAGATCTTTAGTTAAGTGATATACCTACATGAGGTCCTGGACTTGGTTTAGCAGGTAATTATTGACAAACCAAGTGCAAAAGGAGACCTTCAACACAAACCCAAGCCACTACAAAATCTCAGATGAGCAAGGGAAATCAACTTTCAAAATAACCTTATCAAGATAATCAAATGCCTCAAAGTCAGCAGAAAAATCACAAAGCACATGAAGATGGAAGAAAATATGGATTAGCCAAATAATCAAAATAAACAACCAAAGGAGTAGAATTTGGGACAACTAATCAAAGATGTTCATACAAATCTCCAAGTGTAAATAGGATGACTAAAGACATAAAGGATATGTCAAGAAGATATTAGAAGAGCATAAAGAAGAATTTGAGAATAGAAAAATAGCAGATCTTATGAAAATGAAAGCCACTGTAGATAGAATTAAAGATATACTAGAGACACAACAGCAGATTTGAAGAGAGAGAAGAAAGAATAAGAGAACTAGAGGATAGGACAATTGAATTAAAATGCATAACAGAACAAATGGCAAAAAAGATGGAAAATTTTGAATTGGATCTCAGGGAAATGATGGACAAGAGGTGCACAAACATAAGAATCACTGGTGTCCCAGAAGGAGAAGAGAAAAGGACTAGGAAGATTATTTAAGGAGATAATTGGTGCAAACTTCCCAACCCTTATAAGAGACATAAATATGCAAATCAAAGAAGCCCAATGAACTCCAAATAGAATAAATCCAAATAGAACCACTCCAAGACACATACTAATCAGATTTTCAAATGCTGAAGAAAAGCAGAAAATCCTGAAAGCAGCAACAGAAAAGCAATTCACCCCATACAAGGGAAGCTGCATAAGACTAAGTCCAGACTACTCAACAGGCATCATGGAGGGGAGAAGGCAGTGGTATGATACATTTAAAACTCTGAAAGAGAAAAATTTCCAGCCCAGAATTCTTTATCCAGTAAAGTTGTCCTTCAAAAATGAGGGAGTGGAGTGCATGGATGGTTCAGTGGTAGAATGCTTGCCTTCCATGCAGGAGACCCAGGTTTGATTCCTGGACCATGCACCCCCCAAAAAAGTAGTGAGGGAGAGATTTAAAATTTCATAAACAAACAAATGCTGGAAATTTGTTAACAAGAGACCGTCCCTAGAAAAATTAAAAAGGACTTCTGGAGAGGTCTGGAGGCAGGTACGGAACTGAAGAGTACCAGTAAGGGTAACTGAAAGGATAAAAAGAGATGGGGCGTGGGGAATTTATAGATCTGACAAAGAAAAACCAAAGGATAAGACGGTAGATTCAAGAACTGCCTTTACAGTAATAACTTTGAAGATTTATAGCCCTGAATGCCTATAATAAAAAAGAAGAAAGAGTAAAAATCATGGACTTAACTGCTCACCTGAAGGAACTAGAGAAAGGATGGCACACTAATCCCAAAGCAAACAGAAGAGAAATAGCAAAGATTAAAGCAGAAATAAATGAATTTGAGAACAACAACAACAAAAACAATAGAAAGAATCAATAAAACCAAAAGCTGGTTCTTTGAGAAAAGCAATAACATTGTCGGAACCCAGGCTAGACTGACAAAGATAAAAGGGAGAGGATGTAAATAAGCAAAACCAGAAATGAGAGGGGGTCAATTACCATTACCATGGACCCTGAAGAATTAAGGAAAATCATGTGGATATGATGAGCAACTACATGCCAATCAACTAGACAACTTAGATGAAATGGACAAATTCATAGAAACACATGCACAACATACACTGACTCAAGCAGATATAGAAGACCTCTTTACTCAGAAGTAAAGAGATTCAATCAGTCATCAAAAATCTTCCTACAAAGAAAGCCAGACAGCTACACAGGGGCATTTTACCAACCATTCCAAAAAGAACTAACACCAATTCTGCTCAAACTCTTCAAAAAACTGAGGAAGAAAGGAATACTACCTAACTCATTCTATGAAGCATACTTCACTCTAATATCAAAACCAGATAAAGATGTGCAAGAAAGGAAAACTACAGGCCAATCTCCCTAATGAATATAGATGCAAAAATTCTCAATAAAATACTTGCAAATCAAATCCAACAGTACATTAAATGAATTACACACCACGACCAGTGGGGGTTATACCAGGTATGCAAGGGTGGTTCAACCCAAGAAAAATCCATCAGTGTAATACAGTACAGTAACAAGTCAAAGAGAAAAATCATGATTATCTCGATTGACACTGAAAAAACATTAGACAAAATTCAGCGTCCTTTTCTGACACAACAGAAAACAACATTTATTTGTTGCTCACAGAACAGCCCCAAGATAAGAAGGTGGGTATGGGGGGTGCATGGTGTCGGGGATCCAGGCTTGCACCGTCTCCTGTTCCATGCTCTACTAGAGTGTTCCTCTCCAGAAAGGCCTCAGTGAGTTGCCATACAGTGTCTCAGCCTGCATTCAGCTAGAAGGACAGGGGTGGAAGGAACGTTTTTTTAGGGGTTGCCCTGAGCCCAGCCAAACTCCAGAGGGACTATTGCCAAAGGAGGAGGAGAAAATTGATTTGGGGGACAAATGGTAGTTTCTGACATACAGACATTTAAAAATCAGATTTTAGATGTGTGTTGAGATTCTAGTGAAAAATGTCTGCAAGCAGAACGAATAAGCACTATGTGCCTCTCTGTGCTAGGCACGCCACAATCACCTCATTCAAGCCTTGCATCAGCTCTATGAAAGGTACTACTAACCCTAATCACAGGTGAGGAAACTGAGGTTTAGTGGAATTGAGCAACGTGCCCCAAATCACAGGTGGAAAGTGGGAGGATTGGCCCCACTCCAGGCCTGACTCAATCTCTGTGCTCTGTTCTCCATAGCTGGAAATTGGGTCTCCACAGAGAGTCAGAGAGAGTCAGAGAGGTGGTGATAGTTGCTAAGAAGGACCAAGCATTTTAAAGAAAGGGAAAGGGAAAGGAATGTAAGGGAGGGTACCACTGTAGATGTCAGGTCAGGGAAAACCTCACAGAGCAGAGCCCCAGTGGAGAGAGGGGCCATGTGGACATCTAGGAGAGCAGTGTCCCAGGCAAAAGTAGCATGTACAGAGAGAGGCCTTGAGGGTGAGGGCTGGGCAGGGGTAAAGGGATGCTCTGGGCAGTGCAAGGCAGGAGAAGGACTGTGCAGGGAAGGTGTGAGTGATGCATCAGAGAGGGCCAATGGGCCCACTGAGACTGTTCTGTCAGGGGAAGACCCTCGGAGGTGACAGGGAGGATGCAAGCTGAATAACAAGATGATACAGACTGAACCCAGTTTACTTGTGTGTCCCCAGTGCCATGGCCCATTCATGCCACCACCTTTGTCACACCTCCCACACACCAACCCATGGGGACCAGTAAATGTGCTCATCCTTTAACCAGGGACATTGCAGTCATCATCTCCCACCAACCCAATGCTGCAGACAGGGTAAACGCAGGTTTGGGGAGGTAGGAGCCAACCCCCCATTGTTGCTGGCAGAGCTTGCATTCAGACTCATACCCTAGGGATGCCAAGCCGAGCCCCTTCTGGCACCCCATCCTAGAGAAACATATGAGTGGCCCAGTCAGCAAACACCACAAGCCTCCTCCACCACGCACTGGAACCCAGAGGATAGCACCACTCACTGTCTGTGCCAGGTGGCCTGCTGCTCCTGCCAGCCCACCATTCCTTCTCCCAGCTCCTTCCTTCCCAGTCATTGAGCCCACTCCCACCCACTATACCACAGGCACAAGGCCTACCCTCTAGGGGCTGCTTCCTCCCCTCTGGCCCTTGGGGGAGGGACAACAGAAGGTGCCCATGGGTTCTGTTGGCACCCTCCTCTCTCCTAAGTCCTGGAGAGGCTCTGCCAGGCCCAGAAGCTGGGGGCCTGTTAGAAAAGCCAAGATTGTTGGGGGCGAGGCCTTGCCAGTGGGAGGGTGCTGGCCCACCCCAGAGCCACTATGTGGGGTGCCCCATGCCCCAACCATGCCAACAGCAAAACCCACAGTGCGCTCTGCCTGCCAACTGCCACAGATAGCACACCCAGAGACTCACTGGGCCCCTGCTCTCCAAAGCAGCCCCTCCAAGGGGCACAGGGAGGACTGAGTAACAGCTCCCAGCCCTTTCTAATTTGGACTTAAAATGAAATATAAAAAAGAGTGGGAAAGGGACTGATTGTTTTTAAGGGAAGAAAAATGCTTTCTTCATGCTTGCATGCCTCCAGAATGCCCCAAGAGAGTGTTGCCCTTTTACCTCACTGAACTTCACCTCCAGGCTAAAGTTGGGAGCCAAGGAAGATATTGTGATAAAGTCTAAGTGACTGCAGAAGCCACCCCCGCAGCTTGATTAACCCCACTGAGTACAAGCAAATCTCACAGCTCCCGGCCTCATTGCAAATTTGGGGGTGGGGGTGGAGGTGGGGTAAGAAGGCGAAGTCTGTGCTCAGAGCTAACCACCCCCCAACAGAGTGCTGTTGCTGCCCTGTCCATTTCTCTACTGTTTTCTTTCTATATAAAATACAGGCCCCATTGCATGATCGTGTTCAGTGCAAACTGAAAATGCAGAACCCCTAGTTCAAAAAGCAGGAGGGAAAAGGTTCCAGTAAAGGCTTTTTCTTTTCTTTCAGTGTCTTTCCTTCGACTTACGATTTTTTCTTTACTATTTAGTGTTATTCTAAGAAAAAATAAAAATTTAATAGCCTGAACTTTACCACTCATCTTTATAATGTGCCATGTCTGTTTTAAATGCAAACAGAAGAGCATTTAACTCGTAAGAGGAATCACTGAAATTACTCAACTTGTATGTCATAGCTCGCATGTGCATCTGTATTTTTTCTTACCTGAGTGGTAGAAACACTGCATAAAATGAACTCAACTGTTTTTACTTCACTTCTTGATAGAATTATATTCTCCCCACACTTTCTCCTTCCAGCTTACTTTCAGGTAAGGAAGGACCCTCCGGTCTGTGGCGGCCTTACCTTTCCCACTGCAGTGTTGGATAGAAAGCCTTACCTGAAAGAGAATTAACACCCACCCGATTGTGGAGAAGAGAAGAATTTATTTACCATCTTGTGAGAGTGGGTGTGCAACCAAAAGGTGGTGGCTGATGTGCCAAGTGACAGGATGCCTCAGATTTTACACCCTAAGCTTAACACAGGTCCCTCCCCTGTTTCTCTGCTGGTTGGATACTCCAGAGGTTACAGCCTGGCCGAGTAGTCTCACTAATTCAAATTTCCCACTGAAAGTTTCCCCTTTGGATTGTGTTTCACATCCCAGTGACCCTGGTTATTGCTTGTTTAAACTTGTTTTTACTCATATGAGCATCTGGTGCCAATTCTAGGCTGGTCTGAGCTGGTTTTGCAGCCTTTTGTTTAGTAAGTTTCCTTCTTCCCATTCCATGCCATTTTTTGTGGAAGCTAAACTTAATTCTATTCTTATGAATTCCCCCTCTTTTTAACCTTTTATTTTTCACATTTGAGTTCTTTTACAAACTTGTTAAGAGCTTTTCACCATAGGGGTTTTCCTCGTTTAGGAGATACAAATTGTTTTGCCTTAATTCAACAGACATTTGCTTGGTTAGGGCAGACTCAATAAGTTTTTGAGTCAAGCCCCGGGCACGTGGGATGATGCAACGCCCAATTGCTGTGAGTGCACTGGCCATGATGATTAAAGAAGTTAACATGGTCAATGTCATCCCTTTCCATTCCCCAAACTAGCTTTCTAACAATCCTGGGGGGGGGGGGGGCGGTTATTAATGCCTGAATTTTCTGTCAACTCTTCAGACAAGCCCATTAAGCCTTGCAAAGCTTTAGTGATAGTTCCATTTTGGGCTATATATTGGGGATGAATGTACAGCAGGTAAATGTCTCCCTTTTCAGCTCGCATAATATCTAGGGCTATCCTATTTTCCCATGTCATTTGACCTGTAGCATCTGTGCTGTGATGCCTTTAGTCAATGAATCTGTGTTGATTATAATGTATATCATTAATCCCATCCACATTTTTATTAATTGTGGCCCACAAAAATAGGGACGACTCAAATCCCACAGCGATTTGAATTTTGGCCTTCAGCTCATCCGGGATTCCCTGCAGCACTCCTATACTGTCTAAACAGATTCAGTCATCAAAAGAGCAATGTTGGCTCAGTCGGCTTTTTTTCTTTCTATTCCCCCTGGATTTAATCGTCCCCCTCTTTTTCAAATGCAGCTTGAATGGGATGGCTAATTGAACCAGGGCTCAGGTCCCTTTCTGCTTCTTAGGTAATATTTGTCGGAGAGTGCCCTTTCTACAAAATCCACCAAAGGCCTGCTCGGCATGGTTAAACTGGACAAATTGTCAGTACTGTCCTTGGTCACATCTCATACTTGGGTACGTGAGGCCCCGGTCCCAGGGCCCTGGAGCCTCCTCCATCTGGAGAGACGGCTGGAGTGGTTTCCTGGACTGAGGTGGGGAGCCAGTGTGGCCTTGGCTTTTCTGCTTCTGACTGGGGGAAAGAGAGGAAAACACTACAATTTTCATCAAGGGTAAAATATTCTGAAAAAGGAGATTCACACCTGTTGGAAAGGGCATGACAAAAGCAGTGGGTCGACCTGTTGTGCAAGCACAACAGTTGCTTTTGTTTGGACTGTGGACTGTGCATTTGGCCCATTGTACCCAGGTGTTCGTGTCACCATGCCGTGCCTCTATTTCTATGGTTTGTTTTAAATCTTCTGCCTTGACTATCCTGACAACTTTGGGATCATTGAGAATTGGGGAATCAGCCTCCAGCTGGGTCTCCTTGAGCCCTACTGAAGGACTGGCTGGAGAGGGCATTGTAGGTGTCAGGGAGAGGACGTGGATCCTGAGCTGTCCCATGGAGTCTTTTCTGGTGATGTCTGCCCCCATCCCAAATATCCTATTAAGTGCCTGATACTGGTTGTCACCCTTACTTCATACTTGTCTGCTTTTCTAATGGTTATTATCAACAGGTTATAATCAATGATTATAATCAACAGGCTCTGATTGATTTGAGTCGTCCCTATTTTTGTGGGCCACAATTAATACAAATGTGGATGGGATTAATGATATACATTATAATCAACACAGATTCATTGACTAAAGAGCCTTTCTTAGGGGGATATCCCTAATTTGTTTCTAGGTGCAGTTCTAATTCTAAGAGCTATGGGTAGAACTTAGTCCAAGAAGATCCTTACAAGCTGGTGGGACGTTTCCTTTATAAGAGCGTATTTTATCCTTTAATGGTTGCCATCTTGATCCCATATCTGCAGCCCATCCCCAATACTGGATAGTCCACCCGACCTCCCACCAAGTGCTGCAAGGGAGGGGTCAGTTGTAACCTCCTCTCAACTGTTTCTGGGCACAGGTATTTGTTTTCCCCACTCAATTACCATTGATTTGTTAAGTTTCCACAATTTTTTTACTCAACAAGCATCAAACTGTTCAGTTTGGGACTCTAAACTCTTGGCTACATTCATCAACAATTTGACGGGGATCATTGCATCCCAAATTTGGAACATCATAGCTAGTATAGTTATTTTTATTTTCATTTTTAAATTGAGCTTCAATCCCTCATCTTTCTTCCTTGGGTAAGACTCTGGCCTGGGTCACTATTAATATGCTAGATTAAAATACAGAATCCAAACCTTGAATTCAGGACCCCCATCCCCCCATCGCCCTCCCATTTGTCTGTTTAAAGTAATCTTTAAAGGGCCCAAAGTTGGAGTTATTTCCTAGGAATCAGACTGTGTTGTTGGGTACTTATCATCCGGCTCGGGTACTGGTCCTTTCACTGGAGTTTAGTGAGTTTAGCCTTTTTCTGCTGTTTCAGTTGTCAACAGGACTTGCTAAGGACCTCCCCAGGCTGATTGGAGTTTGGACTCTTTCCACGATTTGATGAGGACTCGAATGCCAGGCTGGTGTTGATGGATGGTTAGTTCAAAAGGCTGGGTTTGGGTCAATAATCCAGGGTACCTGAGGGATGACAGAGTAGAAGACAAAGCCAATACACAGCTCTTAAGGAAGAGCTCCTTTGAGTCCAAGGAAGAGGGCTCTCTAGTTTTCCCAGGAAAGGGCAAGCTAAAGAGCCTTTCTTAGGGGGATATCCCTAATTCTTTTCTAGGTGCAGTTCTAATTCTAAGAGCTATGGGTAGAACTTAGTCCAAGGTACTTTGGTTTCTAAGACCAGTTTATGTCTCTTTAAGGTTTGATTCATTCTTTCTACACTTACTGAAGACAGCGGATGCCAGGTTGTGTGGAAATCCCATGCAATACCTCAGTTTCACACACCCTGCAGCACCTGGGAGGTAAAGTGGCTACCATTGTTGCGATTGATATTTTCTACCAACCCACAGTGGGGAACAATTTTGTTCAAGGATAATTTTGGAAGTTCCCAATGCTATAGCTGAGGCCAAGGGCTATGCCTCCACCCGCCCTGTTAGGTAAGCTACAAGAACCAGAATAAGTTTTAGTCGTCCTACTGGAGGCATCTCGGTGTATTCAACTTGAATGCTCTGAAACAGTCTGAGGCCTGGTTTCCTTCCCCCATGCACCTGTTTCCTTAGAACATTTTAAATGACCTTTTAGCAAATTATGCATTGTGCACATATTTGTTTAGCTATGGTGTAAAGGCCCATACATCCAAAATGTTTAAGAGCCAAATCACATGTGGCCTGTACTTCCCAGTGACTTCCTTGATGTTAGACTGCTAATATTTCCCTTATTATTTGCTTATTCAACATTGGCCTGCCATCTGGGAGGACCCATCTTCCCTGACTATCTGACCTTGCTTCCAATTGTTCTAGCTCCTTTACTTCCTTCCCAGAGACTATGGGGACCTCAAATTCTCTGAAAATGGAGGGTATTAAGACCATTAACCTTGACAGGGGGCCAAGGGAAGCTTCAGTAGCCTTTTCATCATCACCTGTTGCCCTTCCCTTCAAGAGTATGGCCTTCCTGGTGTCTGTTTGTATGCGCCACTGATATCTCCTTTGGTTGGGGTAGATTAGTTAGTACTTGTGTTATTAATTTCCCATGGACCAATTCCTTCCCCTTGCTATTAATTAATTCCAGCTCTTCCCTAATTTTTCCAAAGGTGTGGACCACCCCAAAGGTACACTTAGAGTCAGTATAAATTGTACCGTCTTTTCTTTCTAATAATTTGAGAGCTTATGCATACAATTCACAAGTTTGAGCTGACCAATCACTGGGCAATTGACTAGCTTCTCTTACTTCACAAGTCAGCCCATCCAAAAACTGCATAACCATTGTGGCTCTTTCCCTCCAGGACCCTAGAGGGCCCATCTATGAACAATTTTCCCCCTGAATGTAAGGGGACATCCCCTAGGTCGGGCCAAACTTGGATTTGATACTCAATTAAGTCCAAACAGTCATGTTCAAGAGCTTCTGCTTGGTCAGCCCCTTTCCAAAGAAAAGAGGCTGGGTTTAAGCTATTGTCAGTTATTAAGATCAAGTTATCTATTAGGATTGCCTCATATTTCAGGATTTGGGAATCAGTTAGCCATCTCCCAGCCCTTTGTGATAAAATAATCCTAACTTGATGAGGGGTACTGACCACTAATGCCCCTCCAAAGGTCAGCTTCCTACTTTCTTCTACTAGGAGAGCAGCTGCCACAGCAGCCTGAATGCAGCCAGGCCATCCTCTGGAGACAGGTCCAAATTTTTAGAAAGGAAGTCTCTGGGTCTCCTTCGGCCTCCCCAGGTTTATTCCACTTGTTAGTATCCCTAATGCTATTCCTTTATCCACTGTAATAAATACATGGAAATGCTTCTCGAAGGAGGGGAAGCCAGGACAGGAGCTTGTACCAGTGCCCATTTGAGCCTTTCTAAGGCTCCTACACCCCCGTGCCTTCATTCTAATTTGTCAGGCTCTTCCTCTAGCAGTTTTTGGTATTGCCCTTTAATTTGAGAGGCATAAGAATCTATCCACCACCTACAATACCCCACTAATCCTAAGAACTTCCTTAGTTCCCTCCTTATCCAGGGGAGACAATCCAATTATGACCTGAATTCTTTCTGGATTTATTTTCCTTTTTCCTTCTCTTGTGAGATGGCCTAAGTATCTAACTTCCTTTTCCACAAACTGTAGTCTGCTTTTTGATATTCTTAGCCCTTGGTCTCCTAGGAAGTTCAACAGGTCCTTTAGCCTGGGCAACTGCCTGTTTGTCTTACCTGATATTAACAGATCATCTACATACCGTAAAATGGTAATTTTAGATGGGATCAAAAATTTTTCCAACACTCTCTCAAGTTCCTTCACAAAGAGATTGGGGGATTTTGTGAAATTCTGGGGTAGGACTGTCTACCTATATTGCTATCTCCTTCAATGGGTAAAGGGATTTTCCCATTGAAAGGCAAACAAGTCGCTCCTCTTCGGATGAAGAGGGCAGACCCAAAAGGCAATCTTCAGGTCCACTACACTGAATAGTTTATGATGGTTAGGGACCCTACTAAGGGGAGTCTAAGGGCTAGGGACCATGAGGCGTCCAACCTGAACAATTTGGTTGACCGCCCTCAGATCTTGTACCACTCTCCGACTGCTGTCTGCCTTCTGGATGGATAGAATCAGAAGCCAGTCCCCTTTGGAATGTGGTTTATGGAAGATCAAGCTGCACTGGTGTCTACCAAAAATGTAATTCTCCCTGATATGGGCTACCTTCAGATTCACTAAAGGCTCCCGGTGGGCTCTTGAGACAAGGAGTCTTTGACCCTGCTAGTCTTCAAAATTCATCACAGGTATCACCTGACCTTCTTTCTTTTTAACTTTTTTATTGTTTAGTATAACAAATATACAAAGCAAAGAAAAAAGAAAGACATAGTTTTCAAAGCACTCTTCAACAAGTAGTTACAGGATAGATCTTAGAGTTTGTCATGGGTTACCAAATGATCATCTCAGATTTTTCATTGTAGCTGCTCCAGAATATAGGAGGTTAGAAGGCTTAAATGTGTTTTTTATCACCACAATTGACTTTTTTTCCTTTCTTTTTTGTGAATAATAAAAATATATACAAAAAAGCAATAAGTTTCAAAGCACAGCACCACAATTAGTTGTAGAACAGATTTCAGAGTTTGACGTGGGTTACAATTCCACAGTTTTAGCTTTTTACTTCTAGCTGATCTAAGATACTGGAGACTAAAAGACATAACAATTTAATGATTCAGCATCCATATTCATTTGTTAAATCCTATCTTCTCTGTATAACTCCATCACCTTTGATCTTTCTATCCCTCTCTTAAGGGGTGTTTGGGCTAAGGCCATTCTGATTTTTTCATATTGGAAGGGTGTGTCACTAATATGGGGTAGGGAGGTGGAACTATCTGATGTTCTGGAGAGGCTGGGTCCTCTAGGTTTCAGGACTTATCTGGTCCAAGGACCCATCTGGAGGTTGTAGGCTTCTGAAAAGTTATACTAGTGCATGGAACCTTTGTGGAATGTTAGATATTGCCCTAGATGTTCTTTAGGATTGGCTGAAATGGTCCTGGTTGGGGTTTGGCTATGATAGGTAGCAAGGTCTAACTGAAGCATGCATAAGAGCAACCTCCAGAGTAGCCTCTCAACTCTATTTCAACTCTTTCAGCCACTGATACTTTATTAATTACACTTCTTTCCCCCTTTTGGTCAGGGTGAAATTGTTGATCTCACAGTGCCAGGGCAGGATTCATTCCTGGGAGTCATTTCCCAAGTCACCAGGGAGATTTTCACCCCTGGATGTCATGTCCCACATAGGAGGGAGGACAATGATTTCACTTGCCGGGTTGGGCTTAGAGAGAGAGTGAGGTCACATCTGAGCTTTTTGTTGCTCCAGAACTAACTCTTAGGCATGCCTAAAGGTAGGCTAAGCTTCTCTGCTACCTACATAAGCATCACAGGAGTAAGCCACAAGATCAAGGGCATGGCCTATTGATTTGGATATCCCTAAAGTTTGACACAGTTTCAGGGCATTTCCTGATGGTAAAGTTTAATAGTTCCATCTTTTTTCTCCCATCCCTCAAGGGACTTTGCCAATACTTTTTGATTATCTGCTTAATATACTCTAGGATTTATCCAGGCATTACATTAAGCTATACAGGATTAAAGGACCTCTTATTCTGGACTCCCTGTGTTTCAGTTGTTCAAATGGGCTGTACAGATAGATTGAGTTAGATTATGTGCTACAGAAAATTTTGGTTCCAGACCAAATAAGCCTTTCTTCTTTTGGTCTCAAAGAGTATGTGTAGTTCTAGAATATAGACACTGTCTTCCTTACCCCTATGTTCTGAATTACTTTAGCCCCAGCCTGATCAGCTTCATTCTTATTTCTAAATATTAGGTTATATATATATATATGATAGCCTCTCAAAATCCAGAAATAATAATTACCACTCCAGACTAAACGTGTCTGCTATAAAAACTTACCATCTAGGCACCTGTTTCCTTGTAAGCATTTTCTAAAAGAGACCATACCATTGTTGTTCTTTTGTTTCTGGCTTATTTTATCTCACCAAATGTCCCATACATTCGTTCCTATCATTGCATGCCTCATGACTTTGTTCCTTTTTGTTGCAGCACAACCTTCATTCATAAGTATACACCATCGTTCGCCAATCTACTTCTCCATCAGTGCATCCTTCAGCCACCTGCATTCATCAGGGATCATGCATAGTGTCCAAAGTCCACAGACTATCAGCACTGTGAATTTTAGATAATTTCATTGTTCCCAAGAGAAAGAAAACCAATAAACACACCCTTACCAGATAGGAAATCTAAACCTCCTCTTAACTCTTGTCCCTCCCCTCATTATTTACCTCTGCTGTTTCTGTGGTAGTGCTGATGGTTTCCTTTTTTGTTTGTTTGTTTTTTAAATTTTTTAAAGCATAACAACATACAAACACGAACATTCTTACCATATAATCATTCCGTTCTTGATATATAATCAATAACTCACAATATCATTACATAGTTGTATATTCATAACCATGATAATTTCTCAGAACATTTGCAACAATTCAGAAAAAGAAATAAGAAGAAAAAAGAAAAAGACTCATACATACCATACCCTTTATTCCTCCCTCTCATTGATTGCTAGTATTTCCATCTACCCAACATATTTAAGCCATTGTTTCCCCTATTTTTTTCTATACCCCTTATCACTCCCTCTCATTGATCACTAGTATTTCAATCTACAAAATTTATTTTAACATTTGTTCCCCCTATTATTTATTTATTTTTAATCCATATGTTTTACTCATCTGTCCATACCATAGATAAAAGGAGCATCAGACACAAGGTTTTCATGATCACACAGTCACATTGTGAAAGCTATATTATTATACAATCATCTTCAAGAAACATGGCTACCGGAACACAGCTCTACATTTTCAGGCACTTCCCTCCAGCCTCTCCAATATCCTTAATTAAAAAGGTGATAGCCATATAATTCATAAGAATAACCTCCAGGATAACCTCTTGACTGTGTTTGAAGTCTCTCAGCCATTGACACTTTATTTTGTCTCATTTCTCTCTTCCCCCTTTTGGTCTAGAAGTTTTTCTCATTTCCTTGATGCTGAGTCCCAGCTCATTCTAGGATTTCTTTCCTACATTGACAGGAAGGTTTACACTCCTGAGAGTCATGTCCCACGTAGACAGGGGGAGGGCAGTGAGTTTGCTTGTCTTGTTGGCTGAGAGAGTGAGGCCACATCTGAGCAACAAAGAAGGTTCTCTGGGGATGACTCTTAGGCCTAATTCTAAGTAGGCTTAGTCTAGCTGATGGTTTCCTTTTAAACAAAGCCCATGGCATGCAATAGCAATTTTCCCCTGTACCCTGGACTTAGACACTCTTTGTACATGAATAATACTTTTGAAGTAGTTCTTACAAGAACTAATTTATATTTCTAGTGTTAATCAGTGGGACATGTAGGTCTATACAACCCTTTTCAATATTGTTCATCTTCAATATGGTAATATTACTTATAGATAGACCCACTAGAAAACCACGTTCACTCCTATCTATTCCATTACATTGGAGTGCAACCTCATTAGCTAACTGTTCACCCATCTCTAGCTTCTGTGTATCTCTAAGTCTCATATATTTTGCATTATAAGCCTCTGATTTTACCTTTTCCATGGTCATACAAGTGGAATCACACAGTATCTATCCTTTTGTGTCTGACTTATTTCACTAAGCATTATGTCCTCAAGGCTCATCCATCTTGTCATGTGCTTCAGGATGTCATTTCATCTTATTGCTGCTTAATAGTCCATCATATGTATATAACACATTTTGTTAACCCACTCATCTGTTGATGGGCATTTGGTTTGTTTCCATCTTTCAGCAATTGTGAATAATGCTAATGCTGCTATGAACATAAGTGTGCAAAAGTCTGTTTGTATCATTGCTTTCAGCTTTTCTGGGTATATACCAAGTAATGCTGGGTCATAGGGCAACTTGATATCTATTTTCCCAAGGAATATAGTCTTCCATAGTGGCTGCACCATTATCATTTCCCACCAGCAGTGCATAAGTGTCCCAATTTCTCCACATCCTCTTCAACATTTATAGTTTCCTATAAATATTTCATAGCAGCCATTCTTATAGGTGTAAGTTAGTATCTCATTGTAGTCTTGATCTGCATTTCCCTTATAACCAATGAAAATGAACATTTCTTCATCTGCTTTTGAGTCATCTGTATTTGCTTTTCAGAAAAATGCTTATTCATATCTGTAGCCCATTGTATAACTGGGTGGTTTGTTCTCTTGTTGTTGAGTTGTATGATTTATTTGTGTATACAGGATATCAAGCCTTTGTCCAATATGTGACCTCCAAATATTTTCCAAATATTGCCTCTTCACCTTTTAGACAAAGTCTTTTGAGGTGCAGAAGCATTTGATTTTGAGGAGTTCCCATTTATCTATTTTTTCCTTTGTTGCTTGTACTTTGGGTGTAAAGTTTAGGAAGCTACCTCCTACTACCAGGTTTTGAAGATGTTTCCCTACATTTTCTTGTAGAAGCTTTATGGTTGGCTGGGAGCTTTTTGATTGTTCCCATGGAGATGTGGCCCACCCAATTGTGGATGGTAACTTTTGATTAGATGGGTTACATGAAGTTGTGACTCCACCCATTCCAGTGGGTCTTGATTAGTTTACTGGAATCCTTTAAAAGAGGAAGAATTTTGCAGAGAGCATTCAGAGCCACAAGAACCACAGAGCCCATGCAGCCCGAGACCTTTGGAGATGAAGCAGGAATGCTTCATGAAAGAAGCCTGGAGAGAAAGCTAGCAGATGTCGCCATGTTTCCCACGTGCCTTTCCAGTTGAGAGAGAAACTCTGAATGTCATCGGCCTTTCTTGAGTGAAGAAATTCTTCTTGGTGTCTTAATTTGGACATTTTTATAGACTTGCTTTAATTGGGACATTTTCACGGCCTTAGGACTATAAACTCACAACTTAATAAATTCCCCCTTTTTAAAAGCTGTTCCATTTCTGGTATATCGCATCCTGGCAGCTTGCAAACTAGAACATACCCATATACGGATCTGGTGCCAATTGTAGGCTTATGTCAGAGGCCCTCTCCTTCCCCTGTCTGTGAGACCAGTCTGAGCTGGGTTTGCAGACTTTTGTTTAGTAAGTTTCATTCCTCCCATTTTACACCATTTTGTGTGAAAGCTAAACTTAATTCTATACTTACAGCAGGAGGTGACAGGAGAAAGGAGGGTGGGGTGGCAGGGGTCCGTAGTCACTGGGACTCTTCCTGCATTTAACTCCTTTTTCATTGGAAGCAAGTTACAGTTTGAATGGAAAGTCGGGCTTCTCCGGCTTCAGCCCGTGCCCCCCTCAGTCTTAAATGGAACATGCTTACCTGTACTCAGTGGAAGGATCACACACTGCGGGTCCACCAGCATCCTTGCCCACAGGGAGTGGTGAAGGCTGCACACAAGCAAATGAGCAGCAAGGTACGGCAGCTGAGCATGCCCCTTGCCCTTCAGACTATGCTTACAATGCACACATTCAAAGATAAAAGTACTAAGAATTCCAAGATGGTGCCAGCAGAGCATTGAGCTAAGCACAGGGCCTTCTGTGTGAGGACTTAATGCCTGCACAGGTCGCACACTGTGAAGCCGGTTCTCATGACAGGTTTATTTTTCTTACACAAATAAGACATATATATTATAGAAAATGAAAACCTGCTGAAAAGCAAAAACTGAAAATGACAACTACTGCTGTAAAAAAAAAAATCATGCAATTTAGGATCTCCCAGCTTTATTGAGAGATTCATGAATCGGGCACTGTCCCATTAGGAAAGTAGAGGGTAGGGTGAAATGGGAGTGCTTCTATATTCTCTATATATGAGGAAATGTCCAGTTGGCTGACCTTATGAGTCCAGTTCACACAGGGGCAGGTCTTATAAAGCGGTGAGCAGATGGCACTGGTTGGTATAGCATACTTGTCCACACAACTGCAACTTTCTTAGAAAGTCCCATCCTTGGTCACTTTTTATCTTCAGAAAAGACCCTGCTATGTTAGCTTGAAGATTGATTTCAATATGTAAAGTATGCAGGAAGTGTTTCTATTAAGGAAAGAGAGTACTTTTCCCCCTAAAGTAAAATAACTGATTGTTGCAGAATGAGAAACAGGAATGTGTAGGACAAAATGGATGGATATAGAAAGTTGTAGAAGTCTTGTTGGGAGTGAGTTTTATTGGTTGTGGTTAAGGTTGGCTACAAGGCTAAGATTTTATAATTTTATATGATTTTTAATAGTTATCTTATTAGATGTGTCTTCACGCAAAACAAGAACTTGGGTTTCATGCTGTTAAAATGACAATGTTTTCTGGGATTATTTGTTTGCTCTTAGTGAGAAGCTATAAAAGATTTTATGGTTAGACTAATTTATTAAGAGCCTCCCTCCCTGCCTTCGCAGTCTCTGGGTCACTTTTTTCACTTGTAGATCTTGTGTGCCAGCTCCAAGGAGACGGCTGGGGACAGGGACTCAGAGTGCTACTCAGTGAGACCCAGAAGGCACCTGTGACTGTCTTCCTCATACGTCACGAACACAGTCCGCAGCTCCAGCCCCCCGGACAGCACGTTCACCCAGGCCACCTTGTGCTCATAATTCTCCTGCAGGAGCATGCATACCCGCAGCTCCAGCCCCCCGGATGGCACGTTCACCCAGGCCACCTCCCCAGCCACCTTGCTCATAATTCTCCTGCAGGAGCATGCATACCCGTGGCGGACACTGAACCCCTTGTGCTCATAATTCTCCTGCAGGAGCATGCATACCCACAGCTCCAGCCCCCTGGACAGCACGTTCACCCAGCCACCTTGCTCATAATTCTCCTGCAGGAGCATGCATACCCGTGGCAGACACTGAACCACCAGCCAGCTGCACCTGTTGTCTTGGATGTCAATGTCAACCTTGCCAGCCCAAAAAGGTCAAGGTAATCATTTCGAATCTCAAAGAACTCTCCCATTTCCAGAAGGATCTTCTTGACATTGGCATGTTGCTTCTCCCCATCAGTGCCCACCATATACATGGCAGCAGCTACAGGAAGGCAGAAGGAGTAGAAAGTTGACAATGGATTTGCACCTCTTTTCAGTGAATCTGCCAAGACCCACGCTGCCCTGAGGGGCTGTGATGAGGTCCAGAGTCTGCCCGATCTCAGTCTGATAGGAAACCTGCAGGAGCAGCTCAGTCAGGTTCGGATACCAGGGCTGCTCCCGGCAGCAGAGCTTCAGCAGAGGATAGATGCATGCTTCCAGCACCATGGCGTCATTAATGGCATCCATATGCGTGGCTTCTGATACCAGCAGGGCTGTCCCCGTCAGGTGAGGGATGAATCCATGATGCTGGCTGACACCAGGAAAAACGCTTGGAGCAGTTCCACACACCAGCCCACAGTCAGGGCCGGTGGGAGACCATCAGCATCCTGCTTCTTTGGTTCCTCCTGGAAAGCTTCCAGCACTGTCAAACTCCGATTGTACTTGCCTCCAGTGGCATTGTACCCCAGAATCTCCTCGGGCCAGGCAACAGCATCTCCTGTCCCTGGGTGCCCCATCTCATCCTTGGTTAGCACCTCGAAAATCTGGGAGAAGTCCTGGATGAAATTCTGCTTTTCTTGGGCATAAACATCAGATTATTTGTCTCCATTCATTCTGAAGGAGGAGAAAGTGCTCTGTTCCTGGGTGCTGGTTCTTGCTTGGTGTATAAAAGGTTTTTAACCATTTGAAAAAAAATGCTATTTTCCCAGTGAGGTTAATTGTGCAGAAAGGTATTTTTTAAAAATCAGATTTAGAAAAAGAAAAGAAAAGACCCTGCCTGTCTGGGGAAAGGGGCTACTCCCAGCAACGCCCAATATGGGGCCATTTTATTTTTAGTGTCCCCCCCCCCAGCTGGCCTCTGCCCAGCCACCTGGGCCTCCTTTGTATTCCCGGAACAAAGCGGCCTGTGCACTCACTCTTCCCGCCGATCCCCGCGTCTTGGTCAGCTCTCAGGAGGTGTGATCAGCTGAGGGCTAGTCCCCAAACCCACCTCTGAAGGGAGTAGATTCTCACGAGTGGCTCAGAACATGGGTTGACCAACGAGTATCCTTGGGCCAAACCCAGCTCAGCGCCTGGCTTTAACGGAAAAAGTCCATGAGCAATCACCCACGACCTGACTTTGGCAGCTTTCCTGCTACAACAACAGGACCGATTAGTTGTGCAGACCCTGCGGCGCACAGAGCCCTAGACGGCCCGTCCTAGAGAAGACGCTTGCCGCCGCTGGTCAGCGCGGCTGGAGCCCGGCCGGGGCCTGGCGGCGGCGCCGACTCACAGCCTCACGGGCCGGGTGGGGAAGGGGCTGCCCTAGAACAAAACCGACGAGGGCGGGGAGGCCTGCAAACGCTGGGTCGGCGGCGACGGCGCTCCGACCCCTGCGCGCTGCCCTGGGGCGCTGCAGCCGGGACCCGCGCGAAGTCCGGCCCGGGCCCCAAGGCGAGCGAGAGGCGGCTGCCGGGCCGCGGGGGCCGCGGGGAGCGCGGAGGCCTGGCGCTGCGGGGTGCCGGTGGCGTGCGCACCCCGCCCCGGGCCCGGAAGGCCGGCCCCGGCTACCCCGGGCGAGGGGGCTGCGACCCAGCCGCACGGCCCGGCGGCGCCTACGGCCTCTCAAGTCCCGCCCTGAACTGATCCTGACCGCCCTCCCTGGCCTCCACCGCAGTCCTGGGCCTCTACCCGAGTTTCTACCCCGCCCCCCAGGCACGCTGGGCTTTTCTGAACAGCGCGGAGATGTTCGCCTTTAAGCGCTGAAGATGTGGCACCGCGCCCGTTTCCCACCCAGGGACGCGCTGCGGCCGGGCGTTCCTCCGAGGCCTCGGGAGTGAAGCTGCGTCCGCCCAGGACAGGCCCCAGAGTGGGCGGACTGGAGGACTTCTTCCTGGCTTGTTCTAACGTCTCGTGGTCAGAAAGAGATGCACGGTAACCCCAACCCTAACCCCAACCCCAACCCTAACCCTAACTCTAACCCTGTTCCTTACCCTTGCCCCCACCCGCCTTCCTCTTGCTTGCCACCTGCTGGTTGAAATCGGGCAGTGCAGACAGGTTACAACTGTGGGAGGGGGAGCCTGAGGTGAGGGGCCTCAGGGTCGCCACCTGCTGGGAAGATGTTGGTAAGCGCAAGCTGTCCTAACTCCCTATCTGTATGTTATTTTATTTTCCTGATATTTAAATTTTCCCCTTTTTTGAAATATATTTTTATTCATAGTATAATTATTTTTTCATTCTTTTATGTTTTTTATTTTTATAGAAATGTTATGTTTTTATATTTTTATTGAGTATCTGTTTCTTAATTTGCTATTGACTATTTAAACTTCAAACCCAAACCTGAATCTTGAACCCGGAAACTGAACCCGAGCCCAGGACACTGGGTGGGACTTTGACAATTTTGCCACGGACCTTCTGTTTATTGGATGTTTAGATTCGCCTCCGGCGACAATGGATTCCTTCCCTGAGCCTCCACGATGTGTTTGTATGTGCCTGACAGCTTTCGGGTTCTTGAATTTTTTTTTTACGATGTTCCCAGAACTGCTGAGCAAATCTTGGGGCTACCCAGTTGGACTTCAGCAGTTCTCATTGGTATTGCACAAAAGGCAACGTGATATATATGGCCACTTAATTTATAGGCTTGGATTCAGGGACAACAGAGACTTCAGTGATATAAAAACAGATTTTATTAGGAAAGCAATTAAAAGATTATTAAAGGATTGTTGGAAATGAGACATAGTTACATCACCAGATAGCACCAATACCCAAAGAGGAGTGCTGGGGAGTCTTGGACACAGCATTTTCAGGGTCCGACTGGACAAGTACCAAGCATAGCATCTTCCTCTGGATAAGATTCTCTCTTTCTTTCTGATGAGGTTCTCTTTCTCATGAGATTCTCTTCCATCTTCTAAGTTTAACTGCTTGCATGCCCTTTATATGGTATTTTCACACAATAGTGGCCGGTTTCCAATTAGCTTACGTGACCCGGCCCAGGTGGTCCTCTGGGAAATGACGAGGGACCGAGAAGAGCTTCCTGGGACCTAGATAGCTTTATTAAGGTACCATCCTCCCAGCTAAGGTGCCCATTTCAATAATTTATCACCAAGGTCACGCAATGGCAACATCAGTTGAACAGAACAGACTCTACAAATTCAGTTTTCCCTTTCATTCGGTCCTTAGAGTCTGATCCGTTCATGATGTAGGCCATGGTCATTTTGGGGATAAATTTAATAATAAAGGGCAAGGCATTATATACTTTTTTTTTTACATGGGCAGGCACCAGAAATCGAACCTGGGTCTCTGGCACAGCAGACAAGAATTCTGCCTGCTGAGCCACTGTGGCCCACCCTGCATTATATACTTTTGAACAGGTACAGATTTAAAAAAGGAAATCATAATAGATAAAAACAAAGAAATTCAGTATAAAGATGTGTCATTCACATGGTTTGGGTATCATTTAACTGGTACAGCAAGTATATATTAAGAACAGGCTCACCTACAACAATAGTATATATTAATAAGTTCATCTGATCTGGAGCAAGAAAAGAAATATCAGCTAGCCAGTATAACATTCACATAGTCTGGGGCAAAAAGACAGATTTCCCAGTACATATGTTAGGAGGCCAAACAAACACATTACCCAAAAACATTACCCAGCCAGTAAAGTATTTCACTTTTACCCTGGCTTGGAGCCAAAACACAAAAAGAAAAAGCAGTATTCAATTAGTAGTATGAGATTGACAGATGAAGCAGAGTATACAGAACTCCAGGTTGTGGCCCACACTTTGTAGAGTTTCCTGTTAAATGTTTGCCAGAGTATAAAGGGAGGAGAACAAGCAACGGTGTACAATTAAAGATGCTATTATAGCGGCTCGTGTTAGTAACACCACACGCCAGGTACCAATGAGAGCGGTCCACCACGACCGCAAAGGGTGTTGGGAAAGGGTGGTATGACTTTCACGTCCTCATCTATTTCTTGAAAAGCATTTTTAACAGAATCTTGACTATCAGGGATATATACACAACATTCTACATGTATAACAGCACCAGTGCCTTTTTGAGCAGTTGTTAGATTTCGCCAAGTCCAGTTCTGTTCAGTGGCTGGTGCTGTTTGCCACGGGGGCTCCTCAGCTGCACCAGTCGGGGGTCCGGCACAGATCTGGCTGCGAGAGATGCCATGCCCTCGGGCTAGGGATGAGCCCACAGTGTCAGACTGTCAGTCATTCCTCCGGCAGTCGTCCAGCTGAAGATGACGAACACTGCGACATACTTATTTACAAAGAAACAGTTGATGAGTGGGCAATATTTCTACATTGTCTCTTTTAGCATAGGTTGCTAACACTGTATTATTATTTTTCTTTGCTGTTATGTCAACTGCCCTTGGCCTGAATTGACTGTTTCTTTTTTCAGACCTTAGAGCTAGTTTTGATATCATTGGAGCCAAATTCTCTTACATGAGTTATTACATTAGGAGCATGATTTAGCTTTTCTCAGTTTCCTTTTTATAAGGAATAATTATTAACTGCCCTTAAAATGGGAACCATTGTCATTTTGGATTTGTAAAAAGGATCCATGATATAGTGTGATAATATCTAAGGTTTTACAAGTATTTCCTTGGGGGACACGTTGGTGTGCACAGGGAACAAGCGCTCCAGAGTAGGTGTGTACACAGGTGCATAGGTATTGACACCCTCGACTACTAGGCAATGGTCCATTAATTTGAAAGCATCTTTTTTTTACAAATTTCACACTATTTTTAATCTGATTTAAAACAGAAAAAGGTAAATCCATCTCTCTGGCTTGTGCGCCTAAATGTCCAGATTGACGATGCACTCGTTGAGTGAGAGTGGAGTCTTCTTCGGTAACGATACCCACAGCAATTTTTGCCAAGGCATCTGCCTTAGCATTATACTCACGTTTGGGTGAATTTAGGGTCGAGTGGGCATCTATATGAAAAACAGATACATTAGTACATTGAACAATTTACCATATATATTTTTAAAATAATATTTTCCCATAATTTCTCTCCAGATATTTCCCAACTATTCTATTTGCAGATAGGCATCCAAGTAGTTAATCCATGGCCACTGCCCATAAATAGTAAATAAATGACATTCACTTCCTTTTTCTTGTATTAAGGCTTGATGCACTGCTTTTAGTTCTGCCAATTGATTATTACCTTTTTGTCCTGTTATTTCATTTCTGTAATCAGAACTGAGAAGGTCTGGTTAAACAAATTATTATACTGTTGTTTAACATTATGTAGATCAGTTATTGACAGAAGACTAGAAATGTCTTAATTTCTATAACATTTTCTAAATATTTTTATGTGACCTAAAACATATCAAATGAATTTCATTTTTAGCACTTCATTTTTACAAAGTTAAAGAACATTTTTTTTTTGCAAAAAAAATGCAAAAAATTTTTTTTAGAATAAAATTATATATTTTCAGGGTTTGACTTTGAGAAAGCAAAATGTTGAAAGTTGTGAGGTTTGAAACAACATTTGGTTCCTTACATAACTAAAGCTGAGGGAAAGAATAACTCAGCCTTTTCAAGCAGTGAAATGATTCATTTTCCTTCACAGCCAAGGACATGGTAACGTTAACATAAGGTACAAGAAATTATTTTGATAAAACACAGACTCTCTGCTTTTTACACTGATTATTTTAAAAAGACATAACTTTACATTAAAATAGACTAACAGTCCAAGAAAACTTTGTCACTTTAACAGAGAGAAAACTAAATTTCAGTTTTGCATCAGTATATTATTTGATACTAGAACTTTAAAAAATTTTATAGACAGACCCATCAAATTTTTTCCCAACCTTGACCATAATTTCCTTTTCCACAAACCTTCAGCAACTTACTATGTTTATTTAGGCTTTGTCTTACATTTTCTTCATTCTGTGAAAATTATTTATTTTATTTTAGGACAAAATTACTCTCTCCTTTTAAAAAAATACATCCTGTATATCCTTCATACTTGGTCATTAAATGTCTTCAAGCAAACATTTCACCACATACAATTACCATCAAAATCAAATTTGTCAGAATAATGTCAGATACTTAAAATGCTTTAGTCAATGCATATTTGAAACTTTAATACATGATTTTTTATTAAGAATTAATGGCACATATAGATATTTGTTTTCTAAAAATTACACTTTTTCAAAGTTTCATGATCACTATATAATTTTTTAAAAGCTTGAATATAAGGCACCTCATCTCATTTGTGGTTTCTTTTACAAAATGAATCTAATGATAAAATCCTATTGAAGTTTAAAGTTTTATTCTTAGGCTACTTCTCACTGATGTCCAATTTATACAATGGTCAGGCAGCATTATAACAAAAAATAATTTTCCTTTTTTTTTTTTTAGGGGGGGTCGACCCCTCCAAATTTAGACTAATTATTCAAAACGTAACTTAGAGGAGACATAGCTGGCACATCCTGAGAGTTTCCCATGGCAAGGCAACACTAACAAAAGTCACGAAGACAAAGCATCAAGATAGAAGTTTTTCAAAGTAAACAGATTTTTCAAATTAAAAGTAAAGAAATCTGTGAAGACAAAACATGCAAACAAGGAGTTTCTCAATATTAAATGGTTTCCCCAATTCAAAAATATAAAATGCAAAACCAAAGGGGAGCCACAAATCTGGAGTCACAGACAGGGGGTCTCAAGCCCACCAAATTCATATAAATGAGCCAATTAAATAGTGTGCCGTACGAGCAGACTGTCAAAGTGGAAGTAAATACAGCGTGAGTGGACTGACAAAATGAAAACAAGTACAGATCATAAGAGGCAACAGCCCTTACCTAGCCCAGGGAAAGTCTGAGCTTTGAAATCTGCATGAAGGTGATTCACCGCAAGTGCACTTTACAGCGAACTGGAGGAATCTTTCCCAAAACCAGTTCCGTGTGGGGACGTAACAATGTCAAGTAAATACTGAAAAGGGGTTATCGAATCACAAATTTCCAAATGTCTTATAGCATTAGAAAGTACAAACCAGGGAGATAAAATATTCAAATCCAAAACAGCATTCGGCATACAAAAAAGACATGAAACCTGAAACTTTAAATCTATCAAGAATGACTCTAACAAAGTATTACAAATATTTAAAGAGAAATGAGACATAGTTACATCACCAGATGGGACAGCACCAACGCCCAAAGAGGCACTGGGGAGTCTTGGACACAGCATTTCAGGGTCCGACTGGACACGTCCTGAACAAAGCATCGTCCTCTGGATAAGATTCTCTCATTCTTTTTGATGAGGTTCTCTCTCCTAAGATTCTCTTCCTTCTTCTAAGTTTACCTGCTTGCATGCCATTTATGTGGTGTTTTTACACAATAGTGGCTGAATTCCAATTAGCTTACATGACTGGGGCCCAGGTGGTCCTCTGAGAACCGGCTAGAGACCAAGAGGAGCTCTTTGGGACCTTGATAACTTTATCAAAGAAAGTCTTCTTCTGGGAGGATAGCCAGTCCTCCCAGCTAGAGTGCACATTTCAGTAATTTATTACAAAGGTCACACAAAGGCAACATCGGTTGAACAGAACACACTGTACAAATGCAGTTTTTCCTTTCAGTCAGCCAACGTGAAAATTAGGAAGTTCTGTGGTGCATTACATGTCCTCAGGGCTGCATGGGGCCTGGGACATGTCCCCTGAGGAAACACCGGCATGGCAGCAAGGGCCATGGAAGTGCGACTGAAAATTGCTGGAGGCGCATGTGTTGATGCCCAGATGAAGCGATTTAAGTCAGACACGGGACTCCTGCTCCACAGCCAATTGGGTCGCTGCATCTGGTGTCACAGGAACAATGTAGCCTCTTAGCGTGTTTGAAGGAAATTATTTCCAGCTGTCACCCTAATCTTAACCCTATCCTGTATTCTCTAACTATAAACTTTAACCTGATCTTCTCTCATTCTAACTCTCACCCTGACTCTACAGGCATGCACTGGATTCTGGCCATTTGATCCACGTTCTTCATCCTATAATAGGGCAATCCCTGTGTCTGGACATCTATTTAGAGCATCCTGTTGGATTTGAAGATATATAGCGCATCCACCAGGCAAACCCAAGAGCAGGCACATGCCACAGGAAGGCACCTGTGCAGTGGATCACTTTCCCCACCTGGGGCCTGAGGGTGGCTGAGAATGGCTGTGCTGACCCCAGGACGTCCTCCCAGAGTGTGCTCCCAGGGTGTCCTGGCCTGAGGGCTCGGCTGGGCCACACTCCAGCAGCCCAAGGGTGCCCAGGACCACCTTGTACCATGGGGACAACCACCCATCAGGGCAAAGATGCCCCAGGGGGGCTCCTGGACAGCATGACCTGGTTCTGGCCCTGGGGCAGGACTTGGAGACCCTCCCAGAGGTTTAGACAAGCTGGGGGCTAGGGGCTGCCTCAGGGGCCTCCAAGCACAAGGAGTCTGGGCACCAAAGGGCACTGGGGGTGGGGGTCTGGAACACCTTTCTGGGGCCACCCCAACACGCCTGACCTCCAGACACAGTCAGCATCTTGGGGGTGGGACACTGACCACCAGCACCGGATGTGACTGAGGCCCCTCTGGGCCATTCAGGCCACCTGAGTCCAACTTATGGTCTCCCTCACAGTAGCTTTAGCTGTTGCCCTGTCTTCCCTTGAAAAGGAACACTCCACCTCTTCCTCACCCTCACCGTAACTGCACATGAGGACCCCTGTCCAACATGTGGGAGGGGTCAAACCATAGGACATCAGTGCCTGTGGGCCTCCCGTGGGTCTGACTGGCCCTTCAGGTCATTCTACCAGGAAGCCACAAGGTGGCCAGAGCACAGGCCCTGCCCTGGGGTAAACACAGCTGCCCTCGGGCCCCAGCTGGGTTAGTGATCCACAGCTCAGCTGGCGCAGGACACAGTGCATGGTGTGGGGATGCGGGTTGCAGGGTCATGAGGTGTGGTAGGTGGCACAGGGCACAGCGGGGGCAGGGTGGAAGGGATGGGTGGGGTATGGGGCAGGCACAGGGAAGGAGGCAGCTGATATCCCAAGCTAGTTGCTGCAACCAAGCCCACTCACCCTGTTCTCTGCATTCCAATTCCTTAGCTTATTAAGGACCTCCCTATAGAGTGTAGAAAACCCTGTCAGGTCACTTACACCCTTGGTCATTTTTCTTTCACTTCTCTAGTGAGATAGAGGAGGGGTTAACTCAGCCTATCCTACTCCACCATCTTCCCATAAGTCCTCAGAAGGGTTTGATTTTGAATTCCCATTTGTCTATTTTTTCTTTCGTTGCTTGTGCTTTGGGTATAATAAAGTTTAGGAAGCTGCCTCCATTATTAGGTCTTGAAGATATTTCTCTATATTTTCTCCTTGAGTTTTATGGAATTGGCTCTTCTATTTAGGTCTTTGATCCGTTTTGAATTAACTTTTGCATAGGGTGTAAGGTAAGGGTCCTCTTTCATTCTTTTAGCTGTTGATATCCATTTGTTGAAAAGACTATCCTGTCCCAGTTCAGCAGGTTTGGGGATCTCGTTGAAGACCAGTTGACCATAGATTCGGTGGTCTGTCTCTGCATTCTTGATTCAATTCCATTGGTCAGTTGTTCTCTTTGTGCCTGTACCATGCTGTTTTGACCACTGTGGCTTTATAATAAGCTTTAAAGTCAGGAAATGTTAGTCCTCCCACTTTGCTCTTCTTTTTTTAGGCTATCTTTAGCTAGTCAAGTTCTCTTTCCCTTCCATTTGATCACTAGCTTTTCCAAGTCTTCAAAGTAGGTTGTTGGGATCTTGATTGCTATTGCATTGTATCCATAAATCAATATGAGTAGAATTGACATGTTAACAGCATTTAACCTTCCTATCCATGAGCATGGATATGTCTTTCCACCTATTTAGATCTTCTTTGATTTCTTTTAGCAGTGTTCTGCAGTTTTCTGTATACAGGTCCTTTATATCCCTGGTCAAGCTTATTCCTAGATACTTCATTGTTTTAGTTGCTATTTTGAATGGAATTTTTTCCTTGTCTCCTCAGATAGGTCATTATTTGCTTATACAAACATTACTGATCTTTGTACATTAATCTTGAATTCCCCATTTGCTGAAATTGTTTATTAGGTCAAGTAGCTTTGTTGTATATTTCTCAGGATTTTCCAAGTATCTGCAAATAATGAACATTTTATTTCTTCCTTTCCTATTTGGATGCCTTTTATTCCTTTCTTCAGCCTGAATGTTTAGCTAGAATGTCTAGTACAATGTTGCCCTCTTCTTTTGAAAGGTAATTTGTATTGTATCCCCCCTCCAACTAGTATGGAAAAGGTAATGAAAAAGAAAGCAAGAAAAGAAAGGGTATACACATAAAAAAGCATTAGCTATGAATCCAGATATATAACTGTAAATACAAGTTACTACCCATATTTAAAATAAAAAAATTTAAGTTCTATATGTACTTGAAAATATTATATTCTACTGTTGGAGTTTTTACATATGATCAAGAGATAATCATTGATCTGTAAATTGATATGCTTTATAAGTAGTAAAAACCTTTTACCATTAACTACCCAAAGATAGCCATGACCCATTTTTTCCCTTTTCACCTTCTAGAAATCATTGCCTATCTTACTTTCTTAAGCTAAACCTTACCTCTCACATTTCTCTTTGCTACTCTCTGCCGCGTCTAGAGTTTTTGATCTATCTTCTAGTGTCAAGTCTGCCAATAAATTCCTTCATTTTAATCTTTTTTCAAATCTCCTTCTAAAGTTCTCTGCTGTATATTTTGGTCTACTCTGTACATATTTTATATTCCAAATCTGAAAAGCCAAAGGTTTAATGGCTTTATGAACCGGAATCTATTGTCTGTTGTTTCTGCTGGTGAACACGCATGATGCTTTGTCTCCTGTTGTTTTGTAACCTGAAACCTGGGTTTTGAAGAAATTATTTTGAGTTATTCTTTTAGGATCCTCTCATATGGATTTGTGTCACGCTGCTCAGGAACATAATAGAAAATCAAAGTTCTGCCTCTCAAATGAAGAAGACTACCAGAAGGGATTAGAAAAAGCTCTTTATTTTTATGAGATTACATGTCTACAGTGATCCAGTATACTATTCAGGGTTCTCCAGAGAAACAGAATTGATAGGAGATACCTGTAAGTATGAAACTTATAAAGGTGTCTCATGAAATTGTGGGACTGGAAGAGTCCAAAATGTGTAGGGCAGGCTGTGAAATTGGCTGATCCAATGAAGAGTCTTGAAAAATTCCATAGGAGAGACTCTCTGGCTGAACATACAGTGAAAAAGTCTCTCTTCTCAGGTGGTGCAGTGGTGGCTCAGTGGCAGAATTCTCACCTGCCATGCTGGAGACCCAGGTTTGATTCCTGGTGCCTGCCCAAGCAAAAAAAGAAAAAATCTCTCCTTCCCCTTAAGAGTCTTCAACTGATTGGATTATCTCATTGTGAGCACATGCCCATAGTTGATTGCAGCTGTAATCAGCCACATCTGCAGTCAACTGACTTATGTTTTAATACAGCAGCCTTCCAGTGTTTATACCAGCCATGAAATAGCCTCACAGCAACAGCCAAGCCAGTGCTTGCTTGACCAGACAACTGAGCATCTCACCTTGCCAAGCTGACACTTGAAGCTAACCTTCACACCCGACCTAGGCAAGGCTAGTTAATTTAGTGTGAAATATAAAATGTAAATATATGTATTTTCAGGTAGAAACAGGTATGCACGTATAAATGAATATATTTTCTATGCCTATAAATCATCTCAAATGTTATAATAAGATAGCACTCTAATATCACTTCATTATCAGATAATAATTGTACTCCAAAGAAATATGGTCAATGAATGAAAAGTTATAAATGCCTTTTCTCCATGCATGAGAATATATTTCAGTTGCCATCATATATTTTTAAAAATTTGAATGATTATACTGTTCAAATTGGATGCAATCATTATTATGAACACAGCAAAAACTCTACTAAAATTATTTTATTTAGCAATAGTACCATATCCAATAGCTTGAAATAAAAATTTATATGGGGTGGGCCATGGTGGCTCAGCAGGCAGAGTTGTCACCCTGCCATGCCAGAGAACCAGCTTCAATTCCAGGTGCCTGCCCGTGAAAAAAAAAAAAAAAAAAAAATTATATGGCCTTCAATTGAACTGTATGTTGTTTTCTTTTAGAATGTCCCTCTTTTCATTGAAATAATTTCTAAACCACTCTATGTGCTCCACCTTCTGTTTAACACTCAGGTATGGGTTTTTTGAAAGGCCACAGGTCACCAGCTCCATGAAGTGACGAACTGGTCCTTGTTTTGGAAAATCCTCCAGGTATTTATCCAGAAATATGTGTTCGTGAAATTCTGAACCATCATCATCGAAACCTAGGAAATGAGAAAAAATATATTACATTATCATCTTGAATGTAAAACTTACATCATAAAATTCAGCATTAATGAGGTAGTACAGTACTATGATTAAAGTCGTGAACCTTACAGGGAGACCTCAGTTTGCCTCCCAATTTAACAACTATGTGACTTTGGGCAAATAAGTGGACTCTGAGAATTAACTTTCTCCAGTATCAAAATAAGGATCAAATGGTACCTTCTTCATGGAGTTTTTGTAAAGATTGAATAGATATAATGCCTATAAATGTTCTTTTACACTGCCTGGTATAGTATAATTGTTAAAAGTGTAGCTGCAATTATTGCTGCTGATTTTTTTTTCCAAAGCACAGAAGATTATTGAACTAAAGTAGTATACATACAAAGCAGTTCCAAAGGGTATTTCTGTGGAAAAGGGATGGGCTCAGGGAAGAAGCTAATATGGCTGTTTGGGACAAAGGGAGACTGCGGGGGGATGAGGGTATGTGAGTCTTGAGGGACTCATATGAGCTGTGACGGGGATGTGACTTGTCTGGAGCAGGGTGTCTTTGGGCCATAGTCTATTAATCAATAACTCTTACAAATGGGACATTTGTGTAAGGCTGTGGCTGTTTGGTAAAGATGAGCAGACTTGCTGGAATCAGTTTAACTTTATATTACAAGTTTTTCTTTCCCGTCAAGGGCAGAGGTCTCTGTCAGCACTGTTAGGGACCCTTGGCATGTCAGTTCACCTCAGCTGCCCTCTGCTCCTTCTCTGCAGTTTCCAAGGTAAAAATGGGAGTTCAAGCAGATACAGACGGCTAGTAAACCGATTTGCCATTCCAATTTCACCAGCAGGTCTGGGACTGACAATCACCCAAGTTGTTAACTTCACCAGAGGTTTTTATTTCTTCACGTCACTCTGAACCACGGTCAAGTGTCCTTTCCTCCGTCTGAAGAACACCTATCAGCACTACCTGGAGGGCAGGTGTACTGCAATGAACTCCTTCAGCTTTTGCTTGTCTTTGTGTGCCTTAAACTCTCCCTCAATTCTGAAAGAAAACCTCACCAGTTATAAAATCCCTATTTATCTTGTTTAACAGCATGTAAATTTTTAAACCCACTGTCTTTTTTGCCGTTCTGGTTTCTGATGAGAAATTTGCACTCAATATAATTGAGCTTCCTTGTAAATATCTTGTTCCTTTTCTTTAGCAGCTTTCAGAACACTTTCCTTGTCCTTTGGATTCAACAGTTTCATGAATACATGATGGGGTGTACGTTTTTCTTCATGGTGAAACTTTTTCTCTGGGTTCTTGGGTGTGCGTATTCACATATTTTGCAAAGTTGGAAAGTTTTCTGTCATTTCTGTGAATATTCTTTCTGCCACTTTCTTCTCCTTTTGCCTCCTTTAAAGCACATATTAATACACTTTGATGGTGTCTCAGCATTCTCTCAGTCTATTTTCAATTTCATGATTTTTTTTATTCCTACTTGTCATGGTCAGGTTCATGTGTCAACTTGGCCAAGTGGTGGTACTTGTTTGTCTGGTTGGGCGAGTGCTGGCCTGTCTGTTGCAATGAGGACGTTTCACAGAATTAAATCATCATCACGTTGGCTGCATCCACAGCTGATTCCATTTGTAATCAGCCAAGGGGAGTATCTTCTGCAATGAGTGATGCTCAATCTAATCACTGGAAGCCGTTTAAGGAGGATTCAGAAGAGACAGACTCTCCCTGCTTTGGCTGGTTAGCCTCTCCTGTGCAGTTCATCCAGGCCCTCCATCGGAATCGTCAGCTTCACAGCCTGCCCTGTGGATTTTGGACTCTGCGTTCCCACGGCTACATAAGTGACTTTTATAAATTTTATATTTGCGAGTGTTTCCTGTTGATTCTGTTTCTCTTAATACACTACTCCTCAGCTTGACTCATTTTAATTGCCTTCTCTTCATATTCACTGATTCTTTTTTATTCCTGCCAGCTCTAATACTGAAACCCTCTTGGGAATTCTAATTTCAGTTACTGTGGTCTTCAATTGTAGTAGTCATGTTTGGTTCCTTTTTAAAATTTCTATTTATTAAGGTTATTAAATTGTTCACACATTCTTTTCCAAATATATTTTTGTTATGCTCTGTATTTTCCTTTATATTCTTGAGCATTTAAAATTTTTTTAAGTGTTTGGTATGTCCACATTCTGTTCTTCTTCATTGGCATTTTCTGAAACTTTATACTTTTCCTTGGGATGAACCATCATTTCCTGTTCTATTTTTACTCTTGTAATCATTTCAACATACTGTATATTCTAGTATTAAAAATGTTACCTCTGGGATTTATTCCCTGAGATTCCTGCTTCTTGATTTTTGTAGCTAGCTGGTGATATGACACATATTTTCTTGAGTGTCAGTCCTTATTCCAGAAAGGTCTGCTCAAGGGAAATGAAAGTACAAGGTCCTCCTTGCCTGGGTTTTGTTGTCCTGGGCTTGTGCTTGCTATTTGCTCTGGAGTTCACCTTGTTTACAGGAGCTTGAATGCTCTTCAAGTATACAGACCTTCTCCATCCTCAGGATAGTTAAAGCAGATAAGCCTACGCTCCATACTGCTTTCCTCTAGAGTTTCTCTCAAGCTGCTTTCACCTAGGGGGAAAATACAGGGAGGGTACATGCTAGAAAGGAGTTACCCAAGTCAGTCTTTCCCAGCTGAAAAAAGACCCAGTACCCATGAAGAAAGACGTCAGGAGCTTCTTCCACAGCTCATCCACATCTCACCAAACCAGATGAGTAATAAACCAAAATAGGAAAATCATTTATCAAAAGCAGAAACAATTTTTTCAGGGAGAAAGGATTTCTTGGGTTTTCCTGTAAATACACTGCATTCTTTAACTTCACTGAACTAAAGGACAATTAAAAGGTTACTGATGACATCAGCACTAATAAATTGAATGGAAGAATGTCATAAAAGCCACTGTATGGGGTGATATCATCCACATGCTGACCTAAGACAGAAACTGGAAACCTCACTCAGAATCAACAAATATAAGAGGACAATTCTCACTTTTTCAGAATCTGAGGAAGGGACAGACTGGATAAGGATCCCACCAGAGTTCCAAAGCACTGCCTCCCCTCCCTGCTCCCCGCAGGCTGTCACCAGTGCACAAAAGCCCGACGAATGCTTTAAAAGACTAGAAGGAAATACACTGAGATGTAAAGAAAGTTTTTATGGTATAGTCAGGTTATAGATTATTGTTTTTTTCCTGCAGTTTCCAAATTTTCTATAATGAACATGTCTATTCTAAAATATGCATTGGTCTTCTTGAGAGAAATAAAATAGCATACGCTCAGAGAATTTCAAGTACTGTATTTCATACAATGTATAAAATATCAATGTAAGACTCTCCATTACTCACATTCTATGAAGAAAGGAAAAAAAAAACATGTACCAATTAAACCATCTAAATGCTTTTAGTTGATCTTCTGGTTCTCCTTCCCACCTTCCCTACGACTCTAAATACAACTAAACACTCTAGAAATAATTCAACAGAAAATCATAAAGGGACTCTGAAAAGTGGAACGAGAAAGATGGGCTAGTTAGGAAACACACACTTAAAAGAATGACATCACGAAGAGTTCCCTAGCTTTAACTTTTATCTGCCACAGCAGCAGAACTGGGATCTGGAAGAAGCCTACAAGAAACTGCCAGGTGTAGACCAAAAAAAGAAAGCAAGAGTCTGATTTCTTTGGCCAAGGAACTGGGAAAGGAAAAGAAGAGTCTGATCTCTTTGGCCAAGGGAAGCCCAG
>PVIY010019131.1:0-46289 GCA_004026745.1 Myrmecophaga tridactyla
ATAATTTGTTAAATTTATGAGACGTCAATATGATTTCTGGATTGGGCAAACATCAGAGGGATTATTGAAGTAAAGGGTTACTTATTCTAGCTTCTCTTATCAATTTGGAGAAGGGAATCCTATCAGTTCCCTCTCTAAGTATGGAAGACTATTGTTTAAACTCCAACTTTGTTTCTTGAGTGTGTGTGCACATATTTCATACAAGGGAGCACCCATCAGCTGCTCAAGTTCTCTTAATGCCTTGTTTTGACAGCACACCTAACCTCTTGCTCAGGAGTAGATACAAATACCAAGTAGGAAGAGGAATGTAAGTGTGAGGATCCATCTCTCAAAAGGGAGACATACCCATTGGCACATAGGATAAATGGACATACTAATATTTATATGGGACCTACATTATACTAGGAATGATGCAAAATATAGAACCATAGAATCCAACAATTAAAAGAAAATTTAGGGGTCATGTAATGTAACTTCTTTCACAATTAAAGAATATTTGCTACAATATCCCTGACACATGGTCATACAGGATTGTACCAAGTTTCCCTAGTGAATGGGCACTTCTTTTAAGGAAATTCATTTTACCAGTCCATATCATTGTAATTTCCTCCTTGTATAGAGGTATAATCTGCCTCTCCATAACTTCTAGTTCTGACCTCCACAAGTGCTCCTAGTAAGTTTACTTCCCTTTGATAGATTTTTGAATATTTAAGGGATTTAACCAAGCACTCCTCTCTCCAGGGTAAATATTCCACATTCCCTCAACAAATCTATAGATGGTATGATTTCCATGACCCATCACCAAGCCTTCCCCCATTCCCTGCTCCCTGCTGAGTTTGTTAGTTCATAACCAAATGGTGCAGAAGGATGGCCTTCTTGCCTCTTTTTGAGCAAGACCATACTGCAGCCTCACATTGATTCCATGTTTACCTAAACCTCTTACCATTTTACCCAAACTGCAATCAATTGTAGTCTCTCCCAACCTGAACTTTTATATTTAATTTTGGAAGCAGAGATGTGTAGTATTTAAATGAGAATTTTAAATATCATGTTTCCACTACCCCCAAATTTAGCCAACCTTCTCAGATTATTGACTCATGAAATATGCTAATTTTTGATAAAAACAGTGCCCAAGAGAAATCCAAGGATCTTTCTAAAGCATGTCCCTATAGGCTGGTTCCCAGGTTGAGCATAAACCATGTGTAACTATTTTTGTGCAGCAATCTGTGATTTAACTTGTAGGTTGCTCTAGTTTGTTAGCTGCCAGAGTGCAATATACCAGCAACAGAATGAATTTCAAAAAGGGGAATTTAATGAGGTGCTAGTTTACAGTTCTAAGGCCGAGAAAATGCTCCAATTAAAACAAGTCTGTAGACATGTCCAATCAAAGGCATCCAGAGAAAGATACCTTGGTTCAAGAAGGCTGATGAAGTTCAGGGTTTCTCTCAAGTGAGAAGGCACGTGGTGAACACAGTCACAGTTTCTCTCTCAGCTGGAAGGGCACGTGGTAAGCACAGTGTCATCTGCTAGCTTTCTCTCCTGGCTTAGTGTTTCATGAAGCTCCCCAGAAGGCATTTCCCTTCATCTCCAAAGCGCTGGCTGATGGACTCTCTGCTTCATGGTACTGAGTGCTCTCTCTGAATCTTCTTCATTCTCCAAAATGTTTCCTCTTTTGTAGGACTCCAGACACTTCTCAAGACCCACCCAAATGGGTGGAGACATATCGTCACCTAATCTAGTTTAACAACCACTCTTGATTAAATCACATCTCCAGGGAGATGATCTGATTACAGTTTCAAACATACAGTATTGAATAGGGATTGTTCTATCTTTATGATATGGGATTTTGATTAAAACATGGCTTTTCTAGGGTACATACATCCTTTCAAACCAGCACATAGGTAGTATTGTTAAGCTCCATTTTCTCACCTTGTTCAATGGACTATCATGAGAAATACCATCTACTGCCACCTTCCCAAATGGATTTATGCTCTACCTTAGGGTTGGACCTTCTCTACTGAACTTTTAGGCTGTATTTCTTTCTCTGTCCCTTTTAAGGAAAACTTATATCAAATTTTTCTGTTCATTTTTTTCTAAAGATTTTTATGGAGATATATTTTATATTCACATACCATATAATCATCCTAAGTGTATAGTCAATTGTTCACAGTATCATCATATAGCTGTGCATTCATCATCACAATTGGTTTTAGTACATTTTCATTACTCTAAAAAATAAAAATAAGAATAAAAATAAAAATGAATGTAGAAAAGAATACCCAAAGCATTCCATATCTCGCATCCCCCCACTATTTTTTTTTGTCATTTTTTTTTTTTACTCATCTGTCTATTCACTGGATAAAGGGAGTGTCAGTCACAAGGTTTTCATAATTACACAGTCATAACCTTAAAAGCTCTATAGATATTCAATCATCTTCAGAATCAAGGCTATTGGATTACAGTTCAACATGTTCATTCAGTTTTTACTAATGGAATATGTCATGAAAGAGATGACCCTGATATGCAATTGAAACTGTTATATAGAGGTACAATGTTATCCTTCCATAGAAATAATAACAAATGCAACAAAAAGATCTGAGGGCACTTGAAATAAGAAAGAAATATAAAATAATTGCTAAAATAAAGGGTCAAATCCATGTTACTTAATGATACTTGTTAAAGTTGTGCATTACAATAAACTAGGAAACCATTTGTTACTTGTTTTCTGATCAAGGCTAAGTGTTCAACAATTTATCTTTTAATGTCTTAGTCTCTATATCATAATAGGGCACATAAAATATGTATATCATCCTGGTATCTCACCACAGAATATAAGCTTAAGGGACTGAATCTTAATCATTAAGTATTTTCAGGGTTTTCATAGTACAGAATCTGACACTTGAAATCTCTTTATCCGACAACTATTTATAAAATAAGTGAATATTTATGAGCCTTTGGGTTGGTAGCTACAAATTATTAGTAGCCAACATAGTTAAATGATAATCCTGTTAGATGGACTTCACTCATTTTTTTTTTTATCTGCATTTTTGGAGTGTCTATCTAAAATAATTTTGATTTTGGCATAATAGATATTAAACTGACAGTGTTTAGCCAGCAGGCTTAGTAGCTTATTAAGGCTGTTCTTGGAGCCTAATGAGAAATCCATGGCATCAGCAAAGAAGTAGGTGCCTGGCTTCTTACATCCTGTGGCAGGAAGGTACTCATTCAGATCATCTGAAAGCTGGATCAAATTATTTTGCAATAAATTAAAAAGAAATAGGGCTAGGACACAACGCTCTTTCTTGGCTTTAAAAGGGAATTTAATGTTGAGAGCCCATTCGTTTCTGCTTGATTTTCACAGTGGTATTGTGATTCAGACTTTGAAGGAACCTTCATAGCCTGAGATCTGTGCAGAGATCACATAGCTTGGCCCATAGTGATTTCTGTCTATAGAATCAAAGCCTAACTGTAGATCAATACTTGCTGACAAAGGCTTTCATTGTTCTCAAATATTTTCTCAGTAAGATAGAAATTTCTCCACAAAGCACCAGGTGAAAAATAGGATAGATGTTTAGCAATGGCCAACAATGGCATAGCTTTCTCTGAGGCCCGTATTTCTCTCACAAAGGATATTTTGTTGAGAGCATCAGTTCTGTGGCTTCCCAAAATGTTATCTTCCCTAGGGAGTTCCTCATTTCTCCCTTTCTAAGTTAAGACTGGTGAGAACCTATTTGCAATTTTAAAAATATGCTTTAACAAAGAAAACCTTCCTCTCAAGTTGACTTATTTGGACTCCTCTTTCTAGATCCTAGAACTTCACACAGTGTCTTAGTGCCCATTAATGGTGGGTTCACTTTAGTATATAGGATTCCTTGTATTGTAAAGGATAAAACATCCAGCTGAAATCAACATTAAAACAGAGACCATGTTGGCTTATTTATCTGAAAATAGCCTGAGGAATGGCTAACATCAGGCCAAGCCCGATATAGTGGCTCAAACAAAACAACACATTTCTTTGTCTTTCTACTCTGCTTTTTGCTATTGTGCTGGCTTCAGTCCAATCTTGCTTCTTGTGGTAGTCCAGTAACTGCAACAATTCTAGATATTCTATTCTCATGCCATATTACACTATCTGGGAGGAGAATAGATGTTTGTTTGTTTTCTTTACTGCTTTTCTGGAAGAAAGCAGACGTGGGAAAACATTGCCTTACATTTCCTAGGCTCCAATGGGATTGCATAGTCAACACTGAAGTAGTTAGCTCGTGTAATGAGCTCACATAGGAAGCAGAGTTTGATGTTGATGCAGCCTAAAGTGTGTGTGTCATAATGGGGGGGAGGAACAAATTTTATGAGAGGAAATGGAGGTGCTGGTGATGGGGGAAATCGAAATTTAGGAGATATTTTGGCAGAGTTGATCAGTAATTACTTGATTACTGAATTACTTGATATTCTAATTATTCACTCATATTCATTTATCAAACATTTATGGAAAGAAACAGAAGTTGATATAAAAGAATCTTTTCGAGAATAGAGATATACAGACAAGGGCAAATTATAAAACCATATTTGGGGGTCACACTAATATTATAACTAGCATTTATTGAGAACTTATTATGTGCAGGCCCTTCTCTAAATGCTTTATCTGCATTCATTCCTCATAGCAAACCTATGGAGTAGGTATCATTGTTACCTTCATTTTCAGGTGAGGAAGTTGAGGCAGAGATATTAGATAACTTACCCATGGTTATTCAGCTATTAAGAAGAAGAGCCAGAATGAGTACTCAGTCCGTCTGGCATTTGTATAAAATAAAGCAGCACCTTGGCTCCACATAGAGAGGATAAGACTTACAGCTGAGGGCAAAGGGTAGAGAATAGAAGATAGACAAGAAACACCTCATGGGGCAAAAAGATAGGAGGTGAATAGTGGGTGATTATAAGCCAGGCTTTCGAGCCAGACAACCTTCATTAAAAATCTTAAACATGGATGATTTGGGGCAGCTCAAGTGCTTCCCAGGGCTTGTCACATATGCGATATCTCTTTTATTATTTTAATTGTCATTGTTATCATCAGATTGTGGCGAATCATTAAACAGGTTCTATGGAGAACCATTTTCAAGTTGGAAGAGATCAGATAGAGATTTAAAAATTGAAATGCTTCAATTAATTAACATTACAGCCTGAGTCTTTTAATCAAATGTGATAACTTTTATGAGACTCAAAATTGTCCAGAATGACTTGATTTTCCTTAGGATCATAGACAGGAAGCTTGTAAAGACTTTTGTTTACAATTGGTTCATAGCCATACTTTAGATGATATAATTGGACACAGGTTAAAAACTTACTAAAAACGTAAGAGAAAAGGCTTACTTCGTAATATTATTTTGTGTGAAACAAGATGGGGGAATTTATATTTATCAAATTCATTTCGTAGAAAAACACTATATTTATTCAAAAGAAATATCTTGTTGAGTGTACTTGTTGCTGAAATCCCTGAGGTAAGTGGTATGGTTGGAACTGCTCCAAATAAGATGGTGTGGTGCAGGGATTATCATGGGAAGAATTTCTATAATGCAAAGAAAACTGAATTATTACATCTATACATGTATTAAAGGCAATGCCTGTACGCTCTTTAGCAGAACAGCCAGCATGTAGTTATAGTAATTGTGCCGAAGGTGTCAGAGCTCATTGTCACCCTTATTCTTTTTACAAAGAGGATATTTTTAAAGGGGTGCTATGAAGGAATGCCGATCAATTTGTTCAGATTTCATTTAGCAGTAGCCCAAAGACTGTGCTGACTTTGGGTACTCATATGCTTGCATTCAAAAAAATTCTGACGATAGGGTCAAGATTGCTCAAATATCCGCTTAGAAATTGTGCTTGTGTTCCTACTGCTCTACCCTTTTCCACCTCGTCCATCCTCTCTTTAGAAATAGTTGGAAGAATTAGTCAATTTCCAGAGATTATCTGTGTTGAAGCCATGGCTTTTTAATTTAGAGATGTTCCTGTAGGAGCAACAATTACTTTACAGTTTTCAGGGCACTTGTGTATTCGTGAGTTAATCTTGTCCTATCAGCCATCCTGTGAACAGGGAGAGCCATTAACAATGCCTTTATTTCACAAAGCCAGGGAGTCAATTTTCTGTTTGCGGTCACCACAGTTAAGGCACTAAACAGGGATTGAAAATGGACATTGTCCTTGCTCTCGTGCACATCCGCCGCTATCACACTACCTCTGAATTGTTCTGAAAGTGAGGGGACACTGTCATTCCAACAAGTGCCAGTTTTGTAAGTGGTGTTGATTGCACTGTTCTGGCATGTGCTGGCAAAGAACCTGACTTCCTCTGATGTTGGCACCTCCTGTTCCACATTTGAAAAGGAAAGGATAAAAAGGTGGATGAAAATAAATAAAATAAAGCCACATTGACAGATAGTACTTTGAAGGAAAATGAGATGAAACAGTAAAAGTAGACAAGGCAAAAACACAAAATTCAACCGAACAGACAGAATACCCTCAAAGGCCCAAGTTAAGGCTTTTGTCTGAATTTAAAATAGTTAAAAGCAAGATGTTAGTTCCCTTCCAGAGAATGACTGAGGTTTATTGTAGCATTGACTCCTAACAGGGTGGGTTTGTGCTGAAGACCAAAGGTGGAATTACCTGGTGTGATATTACCAAACATCTGGGCCAAGTGAGGATGGTTATAGAGGAATGGCCAAAAGGCACAAAAACAGGAAGATTCTCACAAAAGTTAGAAACTAGATCAGATATGAGAAAGAGCAACGCAAGTTCCCTCAAATATATAAATTTGGATGTCCTATAGTTTAAACCAATCTGATTTAAATTTTAGGGACAAGGTAGCCAGAGCTAACTTGTTGTGTAAAAGGGAGAGCAATATTGGCTGTCAAAATGAAGAAATTCTTTTAGAAGTGTAGGAATTGTCTAATATGATCATCAGACCCAACTCAACAGCAGAAGCAGTTGGAGCTCCTGTTAAAAATATAAATGCAAAATAAAAATATAAAAATTTGGAAATTCTTAAGAAATTCGTATGAATTGGGTCGTTCCTTGGCAGTTGCACACATTTGGTTGTGTGAAGTCTTGCCGCTGAAAAAGACAGAAGTGTATAGAAAGTCAAGTGCCTGTTCTAGTCAAAAGCTTTGTCATGTAGAATTGGGACTGTGCTATCCAAAACATTGTCAACAGATGCAAAATCTTTGTCAGCATTTTCTCTATGATTCAAATACATTATGACTGCACTAAGTATTCTGTGTTTTTTATTTCTAAGACATTGATTTGTCAGTTTTATCAAATATTGTTAAATGTAAATGCAAATGCAATTTTACTGCCATCCTGGCAGTCTTAGCAACATGTTAATACTTCCTTGAGTAAAGACTAATGTGTGTCTGTGGTTATCTTGATCTTTACAGAACAGAAATTAATAGTAAAGCTTAGTAAGTATAAAGGACTTTTCATCCTCAAAGTGCTTTAGAAATGTTAACTAATTTATGGTTCTCTGCACATTTTGTGCAGAGAAGAAGCCCTCATTAATGAAAAGGAAGAAATTCTATCAGAAATCTGTTCTGGGAACTGTTGCATAGCATCCCATGGTTTCTGCAGATTCAGCATTCTGTCAAAAATGTCAGTGGACATCGACAAAGAGCAAATAACAATTTGGCAAGAGATGACAAGAGAACCTCAGAGCTGGCAGAACAGATGTTGCAGGAAATGAACATTTCATGTCCCTCCTGTGCTGGCTTTGTATAATGTGCATATCTCCTTCATTCAAAGTTCTACTTTTTACCAGCTTTGGTATAATAAGTGTATTATATAGTAGAAGCAAGTCCAAATCAAGAAAACAGGGATCCAGCTATTGAGAATGGTTATGGTTCCATTGTAACATCTTGTTGACTTTTCCATGGAGGGAAATCCTTATATATTTAAATGAAACTGCTCTTTTGCCTGAATATTCTTGTTCTTTTGTGTTGATAATTATGCAAAATGATCTGAGAAGTCTCCATTTTGTGAGGGCTATTATAAAATATTCTAGAATATTATTGTGTTCTATACTCCCAAACTGCCACTGATTCCTCTCTCTGTTTGGGTTTCAAAGTTGTGTTTCTGTTGAACTGATTCATATTTCCCACAACTTCTGTTTGGCTACTTTATAGCCTGGCTCATGTTCTAATTTGTCCTTAACAACTTCTCTGGGTAAACCTTATAGAAAGGCAAAATTTGAATGAACTATGATTTATATAATTTCCTTCATAAAGTTATTCTCTCATTAATACATTGATTCATTCATTTGTGAATTCAGTCAAACATATTTGTTGATGAAATAATGCATGAGGGTTATTTGGCACCGTCACAGAGTACTAAGAAAAAATGTTTGTTACTATGATTATATGATATATGTTTAAGTCATTTCAGTACCTGCTGGATGCCTGATACTATTTAACTTGCATTTTTTTTTTACAACTTTTCCTAATCTTTTCACTCTTATGTGAACAGCATTGGGGTTGAAAGAAAATTATTTAAACATCTGGATAATGTCCACTTGCATCTATAATCTGTACCTTTCTGAATTTGACCAAAATTTCTCCTTCCTATTCTTCTTCTACAGATCATCCAGTTTTAGAGTATGCATTTTTTAACTTTTACTCAACCTTATTTTTCTGAAGTTGTTGCTTGCAATGAACCCTGTTAGTTGCCTACCCAGCTTTCATTGCTTATGTATTCCTTTCTAAAAACTTCTGTTTGGTTTAGGGCTTGACCTTTACTTCTCATTGGGATGTGCTTCCAGCAGGGTGACTCTGTCTACTAATCCAGTTGTGCTTCTTATCTAGTGTTTCGGTTTGTTAAAGCTGCTAGGACGCAATATACCAGAAATGGAACAGCTTTTAAAAAGGGAGGTTATTAAGCTGCAAGTTTATAGTTCTAAGGCTATACAAATGTCCAAACTAAGGCATCCAGGGAAAGATACTCAAGAAAGGTCATTGGGTCCAGAACACTTCTGTCAGTTGAGAAGGCAAGTGGCTGATGTCTGCTGGGGCTTTTGGTTACTGATTTCAAACAGCTTCCTCAGGCATGTTTTCTTTCTGCATCACCAAACTTCTGAGTCTTGTGTGCATCTGCTCTCTCTGTTGGCACTCCAAGCATCTAAGATTTCTCCAAAATATTGCACCTTTGAAAGGGCTCCAGTAAACTAATCAAGACCCACCTTGAATTGGCAGAGTCATGTCTCCATCTTATCAAAAGGTCACACCCACAACTGGGCGGTCCAATCTCTATGGAAATAATCCAATCAGAGGTTTCCACCCTAGGCTATAAGTCTCACCCCACAAGATTAGATCAGGGTTAAAACATGGTTTTTCTGAGGTACATAATAGTTTAAAACTGGCATGTCTGATATAAGCTGGTCAGTATCTGGCCTTTCACTGGTGACTAAATCCAATTTCCAATTGGATTGAAAGGAAGGAATGGTGGGGGAAAAGCTACAGGTGAGCCAGGAAGCATGTTGCCTCACTTGTTGGCAGTCATTTGGAGACTTGAGGTCAACCAGCTTTAAGATGAGGCTCACCCTGAAGATGGAAGAAGAGATATGAAAATTTATAGCTACTATCTCTAAAGCACTTTATCAACTAATCCTGATATAATCTGATTTTGGACATTAGGATGTAAAATGACTAATTTTCTTATTAACTGAGTGAATTGTGGAGGTTTTTTTCATTTGAGCAGAAGACATACAAACTATTCTACTACGCAATACTCTTAGACTCTTAATCCCCAATGAACAGGATACTAGACATTTGTTGAAAGATTACTCTAATTTCCACTGCCTAATAATTGTAGACTTATTGGCTAAGGGATCTTAAGGTCATTTCATCCTATCACCCATTTGATATTTGATTCTTTTCTATATCATCCGCATGAAAGGACTTCTGAACTATGCTCTTATGGGGAATGCACACCTTTTCAAGGGAATCTATTTTATCTTTGGGAAGCAATGTTCAAAAGATTTTTTTATTGAGCCAAAATAGATCACTATAATAAGAGCTTTTAATGAACTTTTCCTTTCATCTTCAGAACCACCACACAAAGAAGGTTATTATTATGATGTCTATTAAAGAGTTGAAGAAACAAAGACTTAGGTTATGTTGTCTAAGGTTATAAACTAATAAATATCACAACTAATACCTTATGTTAGTTCTATAAGACTCCTAAGCTAAGTGATTTTCTCTGTAATTATTATTCTCTGAATATGGTGTTCAACTAGTAACTAATTCATTTGCTTTTTCATTTCATAAAATGTTTACCTTGACATGTTTTCTCCATTCTTACTTCATGAGATAAGACTTGTCAATTGCCTTGTTAAATAGCAGTGTACTATGTCTATCATATTTTTTCATACATAATTTTACTCACTTGGAAAAATATTATTTTCATACATAATTTTAGTCACTGATATAATTTATACTAAGGTATCTGATTAATCTCTAGGGCTGACACTTGAAGAGTAAGGCAGGGAGAGGATCTAATGAACTCCAACTTGATCTGAATTATCATAAGCATATAGAAAGCACGTGTTAGAGAGAGTGTGTGTACTTGTGTGAGTGTGTGTATGAACAAGTATATATATTATGAGTGGGTCTTATTTTTCTGAAGTTGTTGCTTGCAATGAACCCTGTTAGTTGCCTACGCAGCTTTCATTGTATTCCTTTCTAAAAACTTCTTTTTGGTTTAGGGCTTGACCTAAATGTGAATATATGTGAATGCACAAAGAGGTTGAAGCATAGTTAGCAAGAATCATTCTTGACCCTCTCTTTCAATTTCAGTACTTCAGAAATTTCCAGGTTTTACTGCCTTATGTTGTCTTCACATGGAAATCAGCAGACTAGTACATCTTAAACTGCATTTAGAGAGAAAGAAAGATTCAGAATTAGGTTATGTCTCCAATACCCTAATTTAGAAGTTCCAGGTTATTTCCAAAAATTGACCAAAATTTCCACAAACTTCCATTAATTCTTTTTGAAGACAATGAGCACTCAGGCTTACCCATCCCTTCTCAGGGTCCATTCTAAATCCTCAAACAGCTTTTTGAGTCAGCCCTACTAGGTTCTAGTATTCTTGTCTCTCAATACTCTGAAAGAATTTCCCTAATACTGCATCTCCCAAGAGTGCTGCTGCAAAACTGACTTGCAGTGCCAGTTGTGAAGTTCAGCTCCTCTTGCCTGTGCCTTGTCTCATTGTCTCACATTTTAGGCAGACCCACTCGTTATTCCATGTAGGTAAATTCTTCTGAAATACCTAACTTACTTTGCAGCTAAAATGGGTAGGCGATCAACAGAAAGTCATAGCAAATCAGGGCCTGGAGGCTGACACTAGAATACCAAATAAGAAACAAGGTAGAGAAGCTCCATTACATTTACTGGCCTGATGTAGAGGATTTAGGAAAAGGCTACAGTTTTGGGGTGGAGGCATCATGGGGGCCCAGAGCTCACCCAGAGTATTTGGGATATCAAATCTGAGATAGCTCAGTGTCAATTATACTGCATCCTACACAACAGTAGGACAGAAAATTATAACCTACCCTGCTCTTCTCAGTCTTGGCTTAGTAATTTCCCTACAGCCAGGCTGATCCGTAAGAGGCTGTTTTATTGTACCAAGGCATACTTTCATTTTATAATCTGAAGATTAAAAAAAAGTCTTAGTCAAGAAGACTGAAGAAAAATAGGAGCCTTGTACTATGAAAAGGATGAGATTTTTCCCAAGCAGAGGCCCTACCCTATACTGTCTCAGTAATGTCATCATCCTCATGTCTATGATCTGAATAACAGTTATTGAAACCTGAGCACATCCCTGATATTTTAACACTTTATATACATTGCTATATTAGTTGTTGGCCAATCTATAGACTGAATAATATAACCCAACATAGACATTGTTCTTAATCTGTGTTCCTGTGGGTATGAATCCATTATAAATAGGACCTTTGGAAAATGTTATTTTTAGTTAAGATGTGACCAACTGAACCAGGGTAGGGCCTTAATCAAGATTACCGAAGGCCTTATAAAGAACCTGGCAGTAATAGAAGTAAGAAAAGTAAGGACATCGCCATATGACAGGAGCCAGGAATACAAGCCAAAGAACTGCAAAGATTGCCAGCAGTCATTGCCAGATGGTACAATTTTTCAGGAGAAAACAAGCCTTGTCGATATTTTGATTTTGGATTTCTTTTAGCCTCAAAACCATGAGACAATGCATGCTTGTTGTTTAAATCACCTCTTGGGTGGTGTTTGTCATGGTGGACTAGCAAATCAAGACACAACCCTATGAAGAGGAAAATAAAGTTTAGGGAACCTGAGTAATTTTAGTAACTTTAAAATTGAGTAAAATTGGCCACTTTGAAATAGTGATCAAGCAGGTATTCAGCCCAGAATTTTTTAATGCAAAGCCTATGTTGATAACTACTAAGATTTTAGCCATTCTAAAGTGATTTAAAATCAGCCCCCGATATGCCCCACCTTTACTTTTTGCTTCTGTCTTTAGGATGACTGTCATTTGGATCTCTCAAATGCCGTTCTTGGTAGGTTGATATCTTGCATTTTAAATTTTTCTCAGCTTCAGGTTCTGGGACACATACCTGAACTCCTCTTTCCTCTGACAGATTTAATGATGATCTTCTGGATTTATTAACTTGCAGGTACAGACCCAGATGGTCAAGATCCTATGGTTTTGTCCTTTTGTTTTGACTCCAGCCTACCTTGAACCTGACACATGTGCCTGTTCCCCAGCCTGATCCTACCTGCTATTGCCTAAGCATTGGTTTTGATAGCCGAGGTGCAAACCTGCCTCCATCTCCAGTGGCTATTGATAATTGCTATAAATTCTCATCCCTATTTTTAAAATGAAACTGAGCCATGCAGTGTGGTACAGTAAAGTGACAAAGTTAAATAAAATCTAGGTCAAACAATGCTTTCCTTTTTCTCATCAACATTTGCATTGTCCTGTTGCATGTTTTTGAGGGACAACATGAGAGACAGAATAATGTTTCCGTGGTTGAAAGGAGTGTTTTTATGGCTTATTTACTGTCTTTAAAATTTCATTTTTGATGTTTATAATCATCTGGTCTATGAAAAGAAAGTGTGGTAATGGTATGTCTCTGGCTTACTGGTTCTGTCTCCTTAGCCTTTATTCCAAGAAACTGAAATTGTTTGAGGACCAACCCCAAGTAGCAACAAAATGTTACAGTCTGTTTTAGTTTGTTAAAGCTTCTGGAATGCAACATACCCAAAATGGAATGACTTCTAAAAAGGGAATTTATTAAGTTTCAAGTTTACAGTCCTAAGACACTGAAAATGTCTAAATTAAGGTACCAACAAGAGGTTACTTTCACTCAAGAAAGGCTGATGCTTTCTAGAATACCTTCATCAGCTGAGAAGGCATGTGGCTGGTGTCTTCTGGGATCTTTGGTTTCTGGACACCTCTGCCATCTGGAAAGGCACATGGCAATGTTGCTAGTCTTCTCTTCCTAGCTTCTCATTTCATAAAGATTACTCTGGGCTGTTTTCCTTCTGCATCTCCAAAGGTCTCTGGTTGTGTGGGCTCTGAAGCTTTTTCCAAAATGGTTCCTTTTAAAGGACTCTAGTAAGTGATCCAACCTTGAATGGGTAGAGACACATCTTCATGGCAACAACTTAATCAAAAAGATCTCACCCAACAATATCGAATCAGGGTTAAAGAACATGTCTTTTCTAGGGTATACAGCGGTTTCAAACCAGCACACAGCCTATGCAATTTGCTCCCAAATTAAGATAGAGCCCTTATTAGGACCCAATCTCTAACCCTAAAGTTATATTTTTTAACCTAATTGTTTCTTCTGAGAGACAGTGGTCAAGGATGCAGGATTTGGTGTGAGGTTTCCTCTCTTAATGTTCCAGGACTGCCACTTTCCAGCTGTGTTACTCTAAGTTATTCATCTCTTGTGTACCTCAGTTTTCTCATCTGTAAAATGGGAAAATAAATATATTAGGTATATGTGCCAGTTTGAATCTGTTGTGTACCCCAGAAAAGCTATGTCCTTTAATCCTTGTGCTGGTTTGAAAGGATTATGTGCCCTGGAAAAGCCATGTTTTCCATGATCCATCTTGTGGAGACAGCCATTTCTTTTAATCCATACTCAGCACTATAGGTTGGAAACTTAATCAGATTATCTCTATGGATATGTGACACACCCAACTGTGGGTATTAACCTTTGATTAGAGGGAGATGTGACTCCACCCATTCCAGGTGGGTCTTGATTAGTTTACTCGAGTACTTTAAAAGAGGGAACATATTGGAAAAAAGCTGCAGAGCCCATGCAGTCAGAGACATTTGAGATGAAGAAGGAAAATGCCCTTGGGGGAGCTTCATGAAACAAGAAGCCAGGAGAGAAAGCTAGCAGATGTCGTCATGTTTGCATGTGCCTTTCCAATTGAGAGAAAACCCCTGAAATTCATCGGCCTTTCTTGAGTGAAGATAACCTCTTGTTGGTGCCTTAATTTGGACATTTTCACAGACTTAGAACTGTACACTTTTAACTAAATAATTTCCCCCTTATAAAAGCCATTCTGTTTCTGGTATATCGCATTCCGGCAGCTTGCCAACTAAAACAATCCTCATTCAATATTGCTGGATGGTAGTTTTTTTGACATTTCCATGGACATGTGACCCACAAATTGTGGGTGGTAATTTTTAATTAGATGGGTTCCATGGAGATGTGTCCCCACCCATTCAAGGTGAGGTTGCTTATTGGAGCAAGAGGGAACCATTTTGGAAAAAGCTACAGATCCCATACAGAGACCTTTGGATACAAAGAAGGAAAATGCCCCTGGGAGAGTTTCATGAGACAAGAAACTGGGAAAGAAAGCTGGCAGACTTCACCATGTGTCCTTCCCGCTGAGAGAAACACTGAACTTCATCGGCCTTTCTTGAGTGAAGGTAACCTCTTGTTTGTGCCTTAATTTGGACATTTTCATAGCTTTGCCTTAATTTGGACATTTTCACAGACTTATAACTGTAAACTTGCAGCTTAATAAATTCCCCTTTTAAAATCCATTCTGTTTCTGGTATATCGCATTCTGGCAGCTTGCAAACTAGAATACTATACCACAGGGTGTTGTGAGGACTAAATTTCTAAGACATGCACATAGAGGTTTATTATGTTGTTATTAAAGTTTTATTATTTATAATGGTTTATTATTACTAATATTTATTATTATTAATATTAATGTTTTATTGCTAATATCACTGTTTATGCTCCAAATCTCTACATCCTACTCTTCAGTCAAAATCTTCACAGTCATCTGAAAGTCAATACATCTGTCCTGAATAAATTCTCTTTTTTCAACTTTTTCAACATTTGGCCTAAATCTGCTTCCCCACTAAAGTTTCTGCTCTCGTTAAAGAACTCCATGAGCCAGAAATCTAATCCTCATTCTTGCCAGTTCCCTCTCCCTTGTCACACCTCTTCCTCCAATTATTCCTTAAGTGCTGTCCATTTTACCATGTAAATGGGCCTCAAATCCATTCACTACTCACTATATCTCTAAGCTACCATCTCAGGCTGCTACTCAAAGTATGAGCTGAGGACCTGGGCCCACCACAAGGTGTTTCTTGTTTGGGAGGAGAGAAATGTAGAAATCCAAGGTCAGTATTAAGAAACTATGATGAAAATTCAACATTATGAGCCATTCAGGCACATGGTTATTTCTCTAATATTTCACTTTTTATTGTATATGGCAAAATCATTGGTGTGTGATTACTTTGAGAAAACAAACAAACAATAAAACCTGGACATGCATTGTAGTGGAAGTGCCTGGGGTCTTTCACATGAACTCCAGCAGTGACCTCCTAGAGGTCCTCCTCTCTCTTCGTTTTATCCTGCTTCAATCCACTTTTCCCCAGAAGAGAGTGCTTTTTCAAATGCAAATATTCAAATTAGAGTCCCAGGCTGCATATTACAACAATCCTTACCAAGTATTCCTGCTTCTGTGCTAACTAATTACACTTCCATTCACACCCTATGCCAGACACACTGATTCTTCCTTCTGGGGTCTTCACACATGCTCTTCTTTTGGCCTGAAATGTTCTGTGTATACAACAGTGATAGCTAAAACAAGATTCCCTCAGAGGGATTTTCCCTGAATCTCTGAGCAGGTGGGGTCCCACTCATAGATAGTAATCTGTCACCCTACAGATTCCTTTTGCCGCACTTCTCACAACTTTAAATAATTATTTGCATAATTAATTCTTTAATAGCCAATGCTGTACTCTCTGCCTTTCCCCATTGGTTGTCTATCTGTGAGGGCAATGAGGCAGCACTGAGTAGCAGTTAAGAGCAGAGACGATGAAGCTTTGAGCGAGGGTTCTTTGTTTGAATCTGGGCTCTGCCATAGCATGACCTCAAGCAAGTTACTTAATCCCTTTGTGCTTTACTTTCTTCATTTTATAATCGGAGTAATGACAGGCCTTTCTTTAAAAGTGATAAATTTATATAGAGAAAGCCCTGGGGATGCCTCAGAGCCAAAACAAATCCTGTGCCCTACTTCCTCTATGAATTCCCTCCTGAGGTTCTTCTTATCTGTTGAAATTTGAAATCCCCCCAATCAAAATCCTAATTCATTACATTAGCCACAATGCAAAATAAAGCCCACCTGCCCTAAACCTACCCCCTTGAGGTGGACAACTCCTGTCTAATCAATAGGAGTCCAGCTAATTTCCTTTTTTTCTATCAAAACTGTTTACCATCCTTAGAAACTCCACTGCATTTTGCATGTGATCCAGCAAACTTTTATTGTCCCGAACAAAATGCTGTAATCTGCAAACTCTTTTGATAAAGATTTTTATGGGAACTATAAACAAGCTAATTCTATAAAACCCTTATACAGTGTTTGGCACACAATGAGGGCCAGGTGATGTTTGTAAATAAGTGGCCAGTTCAGCTTTATATAATAGTGGGTAGTTAGCACTTCCTGAAAGAATGAATTGAGAACAAAGATAGCAGGCAGAACATATTTTTAAGCTGCTTTGTGAAAGAAAAGCTATTCTGTTTCTGGAACAGATTCAGTGTGTTATTTCATATGGGTCTCTCCACATGTTAGTACTTTATTATTATTATTATTATTTTTTTAGCTAGAGAAGTTGTAAGTTTACAGAAATATCATACATAAATATATAGAGAAATACAGTGTTGTCTTATATATAAAATACAGAGTTCCCAGTAGTTCTAACTGGCTGATCTGGCTTTGCTATCTCTGTTAATTTGGTCCTGACTCTGGATCCCCAATGAACCCATTTTTACTTCTGACATCATCCTCTGGATCTCTCAGTAATGTCCTTTGGTCACCTTATGCCCACATCATTCCTTCCTTGGGCCACTATGTTCAGATTCCAGGGGATCTTCCACAGTATTTGCCTCTGTCCATTCCTCTGCACTGCAAAACAAATACACAACTGGCCATTTCCTTACAAAAACATCTCCAGTAGTTGCCTGTTGCTCACAAGAAAAAGGCCTGATTCCTTGCCATGATATAGAAGGCTTCGAAATTCTGGTCCCCTCATTTGTTTTCTAACTTGATTTTCAGTCACTCCTTGCACATATGCCGTAGTCCAGACCCACCATGTTCATTTATTATTTTTCATTGAAATGCCCTTCTTCTCCTTATCTACTTAACAAAGCAATATCTACCCTTTGGTGTTTCACTCAAATATCCCCCTTTGCCACTGCTCCAGGAAACATGACATGCTCCTTTTTTAATCCATATCTCTTAGAACATTTGACAAGAACTCTGTTAGAACTTTGACATTATATTTTAATACTATGTTCTACATTACAAATATATGTGTTTAATTTTTACATGGCCTTCAGTTATGCACTTCTCAGAGACGATGGATTATGTTTTGGTCATATTTGACCTCCCAGACTAGATATCACTGTGCTTGGTGAAATAGTTGGCATGTAATAAATGTTTGCTGAACTTATGCTGGGTGCTTCTTTCCTTGACTATACCATCTACACTTTGCCCTCTTTTTCTTTTCTTTTTACTCTACTCAGTGACCACTCTGCCATTTTCTTCCATCTATTGCATTACTTGCATTTCTGTATAAAATAAATATTGCCTGATTGTATGGGTTTCTCAAAGAGCTCCTCAAGAAGTCCAGAACCTGCTTTTATCAACTACGTGCCCAAGGTGCTCATAACCAGCAGTTGGGAGTGACAAAGATTAGGATACAAGAAGAAAAATTAGCCTTGGCATAGTGTGATAGTCAGGGTTCTCTAGAGAAACAGAACGACAGGAGAGATCTATAAATCTGAGACTTATAAAAGTGTCTTATGCAACCGAGGGAATGGAAGAGTCCAAAATCCATAGGGCAGGCTGTGAAGCTGACAGTGCTGATGAAGGGTCTGATGAACTTCATAGGAGAGGCTTGCTGGCTGAAGAAGCAGTGAAAAAGTCTCCTTCCTTAAAAGGAGATTTAAAAATCTTCAACTGATTGAACGATCTTATTAATGGGAGACATGCCTTGGTTGATCACAGATATAATCAGCCAAGATCTAATCAACTGACTGATGATTTAATACACCAGCCTTCCGGTTTTTCAGCCAGCCATGAAATATACTTGCAGCAACAGCCAGGCTGGTGCTTGCCTGACCAGACAGCTGGGCATCATCCTTTGGCCAAGTCGACACCAGAACCTAACCTTCACACATAGGGAAACATATTACATGTGTCCTGTCATCCAGGGAGTTAAAGGAAACCAGAATTTTAGGTTGTATTGTGTTACTAGAGTAAACATTGAAACCAAAACCAAAACAAAAACAGGGCTGTATAACACCGTGAATTCTAATGTAAACGATGGATTATAGTTAATAGTACAATTATAAAAATGTCCTGTCTTTAATTATAACAAATGCACCACACTAATTCAGGGTGTTAATAATAGGGTGATATGTGGGAAATCTGTATTTCATACATGATTTTTCAGTAAAGCTACAACTTCTCTCATTTAAAAAAAATAAAAGGAAGAAAGACAACCAGAAGCACCTTAACTCTTCTTGAATATATTCTTTTGTGGCATTAAGCATGGACAATATGTATTTTGGTGGAACTGTATATTTCCTCTTTTAAGTGATGAGTTTACTTTTCAAAAGTTGTAAATAGAAGCTGTGATCACTTTGTGGGGGAATTGTGGAGAAAATCATTTTTCCTTCAAAAATTCTTGATAAGAAAATAATCATGAAAATTAATGTGTGATGTTCACTTGCTGTATATCAGACAAATTTTTATGTGGACTGATTTATATACCCTGTGTCATTGAATGAACACTCTAAGCCTATGAAGAGGACTGTATTTGGATTACCATTTCACAAATGAAGAGCCTGACTTTTACTGAGATTAAGAGAATCACGCAATAGTAGTAAAGGAAGATGAGGGGCTATGTTTTCTTGAATTCTATTAGTTTTAAAACTGAATTTTGACAACATGCTTATTTTGATGTCTTTTAGTCACCAACATTAAAGGAAATAGTTGCAACTGCTATGAGATTCTAATTTGGAAACAGACTAGCTTTATTAGAATGCCTGATGATGGGAAAAAGGAGCAGAAGTTATGTCACGATTTGTTTGCACATTAAATTAGCCATTCAGGTCTTTATATAAAATGTTCATCTCTCTCAGTCTCATATATCTTCCGTGTTAAGGTGCTACGACAGGAAAAATAATACCATATACAAGGATAGGAAAAAGTTAATTTCACTGCGGTTATCTTCTTTGTAATGCAAGTTCCTTGATTTAAGATCTGAGGCACTTCAAAAGCATTGTGATTTTGGAGAAGTAATACATCAGCTGAAATCTAGAGGCTTAAGGCTTGCACTCCTTCACCCCATCAGGCTTTGTGTGATATGTAACAGAAAATGTCTTTTCATTAGTGGAGTTGATAAAGTTAAAACTTTTCATGATTAATATTCTCTTGCAAAAATCAGTTTCTGCCATGGATTTACACTGCAGATTTGCCCCAGCAGTTGTAATTTCTTTTGTGCTAGAGATTCAGCTGAAACAGATTTTATTTAATAAGGATAATTGTTGTTGAAGGGCTGAGTTTGTTAATATTCCTTAGGTATCTCTGTTAGCAAATCTTTAAAAAAGTTTGAATCTCTGATACTTGACAATGACCTTCAGTGATATTATGGGGATTTTTACAAGTCTCGCTCTGGGAAATGGTGCAGGGAACGGGCTATTCCATTGTTTAATGCAATGCAGTGTGTAACAAAAGTACATGCTAGATAAAGGATTAAGTCCTGAAAAATAACATGAAAATTCCTGATATTCAACTTAGCTTTTCAAATTAGAATTTTGTGAAACTATTTCAATGGTTGTATTTAATTTCATACACAAATCAAGTTAATTTATTTTAGCATTAAGTAAAATATTTTCCAGAAGTAACTTCCTTGCCTGTGTAAGGTAAATTACTAAATTGCAATGCAACAGCTAATTTGCAGATGCTCCACAAGATGGATTTATTTCCATCTACCATTCATTTGCTTTTCTCCCTTGGCCAGTCCCTTCCCTAATCTTCTCTCTCATTACCTAATTGTTATAATTTCTTTCCATAGTTTCCTCTGAAGAATAGTCTATTTTTCCCAAAGAGAGATTTGTAAGAGTAACGAGTTCTTCAAAGGGTGGTCTTATTTTTCAATGTTATTTATATTTTTGAAAGGTACCTAAAGCTCATGATCAATTACCTTAAATCCATACATCTTTAACAGGCCAGGAAAAAATGTGTACATTGCACAATAAAGCATGATTCTTTCCTGGCACATGCATTTCAAATTAGATTTGTTCTTATTTTATGGAGTCAAATATCCTCAACATAATTGTTTAGATTGTATTTTCTAGGGAGGCTCAAAATAAGCTCTTTTTATTTCCAATATGTATTTACCTCCCAATTTCTCTTTATAATTAGAAATCAAGATTAATTAAAGGAAGAAGCATTTTCTTGGCATTCAACACTTGAAAGGATGTTCTTGAAGAGATGTCTTCTGGATTACTTAAATGCTCCTTTTCATAGCAAATTCCATGCTAACATCACCCCCGTTTCCAGATTGTAAATTCATAGTGGGCATTTTTCCTTTTCCTTCTGACCTTTGTGAAGTATTATTCTTCCTCAAATATAGCTTCAAATTTATATCTAACTTCAAGCCAAGAACCTTCTAAGTACTGATTATCAAACCATTTTTAAAACAACCCATTTTGAGCCCCTTGATAATTTGAAGGAAGTAGTGGACTCTGTCCTGAGTAAATGTAACTATGCAATTACATTTTTTGATTACAGTCTCAGGAAGTCCTTGGGTCCTTTGGAGGCCATCTTAGGATCCTAATTAAGAAACAGCATTTCAGAACTTGGTTCAGTTTAGGGGGTTCTAAAACCTCTATTTCAGAATATTCTTTTAGGGACAATGAGGAGAAATTAATAGGCATCCACTATTCATTAACTGATTCCATGCCAATGACAGCCAAGCCACCATTTACTGAGCACTTGCTATGTGCCAGACGTGCCTGCTTTGTGCATAGTATCTCTTTTTAGCATCTCAGCAATTCTTGCAAGTTGCCAGTATCACCCCCATTTCAAAGTTGTGAAAGTGAATGTTCAAAGACAATAAGAAGCTTGTGTACAGTCACGCAGTTAGGGTGTCGTTAACTGCAAATAAGAGAGCACCTAACTAAAATGTGCAGAGTAACAGAGGATTGATCTTTTTCTCATGGCAAAAAGTTTGCGTATGGGTCATTGCTGGCTTGGCATAAAAACTGCACAGCATAGGGTAGCCTCAGCTCTAAGTTTGTACTTACCAAGCCAGAGGAAAGGGGCCTCTCCTCAGAGAGGAAATATTTTCTAGAATTTTTCTACCATTTTCCTTGAATCTCATTGGTTATAATTGGGTAACTGGTCTACTTCCCATCTAGGAGGGAGGTTAGAAAAGTTAATATCTGTTTTATTTATCTTCAGTGGTTCTAAATGGGGGGTGATTTTACCCTCTAGGAAACATTTGACAATGTCTGCAGACATTTTTTTTTAATCACAATTTTTGGGTGCAGATGCTGCTTACATCTAGTAGGTAGAGAGCAGGGATGCTGCTTAATGTTCTTCAGAGCACACAACAGCCCTTCTCAACAGAAGATTATCCAGCCCAAAATATCAGAAGTACCAAGACTGAGGAGCCGTGTTCTACAGCAAAGAGTAGGCAAGAAAAACGCTGTTGGAAATGACCATTTTGTAGGTCAATTATTGCTGCCATATCCAATATGTAATTAAAATTATAATAGTTGCCAATGCTGTAACAGAGCAAGAAACATTTAAATTTGAGGAGGATCAGATAAGATTTCACAATATTATGCATTAAAATTTTTCTCTTCTTTTCTAATGTCTCATTTAAGGAATAGATCTTTCTACTATTAGGCTCCCTTTTTAGGTTGTACTGAATACCCAATAGAAAATTTCTGTAGCATCTTGCAGCAAAACATGGAGCCTTAGTTAAGGCTTAGGCTTTGCTACCTAAGCACCATTTTCATACCTAAAATATATAGAAAACATTCTTTTTTAAAAGAACATAATTGGGGTTCACTATCTTTTTTTGATAAATTTAATTTATATTAAATAAGAGGAAACATACATTATATATTTTTTTACCACATATAAAGCTCAAATAGTAAGAATGCTGGTGTTATTTGATCGTGCTTTAGCCTTATCTTAAGTAGATTTTTGTAAAAACTTTATTTCTATGTGTTCAGGGGGAAGCATATTTCCTAAGATAGCTGTAGTAACTCTGACTAAAATGAAAATAGAAAAATGAAGGATCAAAAAAAAGATAGCTAATAAAATATTGTAAGTGGGAGGCAGACACTTCCTGCATATTATTTAATCATAAATTTCAGAAAGAATGGCCTACTGTCCTAAGGTATTATTGAGAATCAGCTACTGGTAATATAATAGGAGACCAGGGATCTGCTGATTTCACTGTGCCTTAAGAAAGGAATAATTGCTGGTCAGAAAAAATGCTTTGTTACTTTAATTCAAAGTGTTTATTACCCAGATATTTCTGATTCCCTTAGATTTTTACCAATGACCCCAAATTTCTCAATAATAACTGTAAAATATCACACTTTTCATTTTCATTTTTCCAGACTTCAGTCACCTTCTGTTAACTCATGTTGCATTTGGCCATGAGAAGATGGGACTATATGTAGAGAAAAGCTGGAATGTGTGAGTCCTTGAGGTTTGGATATATGTGATGGGTGAACTAGGACATGGTTGGATGACTTAGTTGATCTTAAGATATTTATATGGCATGTTTATTTAGGGATTTTAAAAGACTGGTCCCTTTCCTTTTGGGGTAATCATAAAACTCAAGCAAAGGAACCATTAAAAAATAATTCCAAAGCTAAAAGGAAATGCTGGAACACAACCCAAATCTCCTGACCATATAGGTTTTGCATGCAGAATTCCTGTTCATCCTGTCTTCCTGCCTTTCTCTTTGTGTCAGGGTGTGCCTATAACAATAAATGGAGAGCTTTCATTATAATACTCTGTGGCAGGTGCATCTATTATGATTTAATTTTCACAGCAACTATAGGAGGCAGACAGAATTATTCATCCCATGTTATGGATAAGGTAATAGAAGGAGGAAAAGTTAAAGTAACTTGTTCGAGTTTATTCAGCTGGTGTTCTAGTCAGCCAAAGCTGCAGGAATGCAACATACTAGAGGTGGATTGGCTTTTAATAAAAGGGGATTTGTTTAGTTGAAAGCGTATAGTTCTTCAGAGGAAAGGCAGCTAACTTTCACCTGAGGTTCTCTCTTACACGGGAAGGCACAGGGTGATCTCTGCTGGCCTTCTCTCCAGGCTTCTGGGTTCTAACAGCTTTCCTTGGGGTGATTCCTTTCTACATCTCCAAAGACCTGGGCTGAGCTGTGAGTGCTGAGATGAGATATGCTGAGCTGCTTGGGCTGTGCTGCGTTGAGCTGTCCCATTTAAGAATCCAGTGAATTAAATCAAACATCATTCATTGCAGCAGGCACGCCTCCTAGCCGACTGCAGATGCAATCAGCAACTGGTGAGCTTCACATGCCATTGGCTCAGGTCCACAGCAACAGAACTAGACATCTTCACCTGGCCAAGTTGACACCTGAACCTAACTACCACAACTGGTAACTGGTGGAGCTAGGATCTGAACCAAGGCAATGGCTGGGGCTAGAACCTGTGCTTGTAACCACTATGCTCTACAAAGTAAATATATGCAAAGGTATCTTTGACTTTATCCTCTACCTTATCCCCTGGCTGCTGACCACTCAACAAATTCTGCTAATATTAACTTTGAAAAATTTCACATCCTTCTCCCCCACCCCTCCTGCTATTACCCTATGTTGGCTTGTGTTTCTAACACTTGGAGTATTCATTGCTGTTGTCTCATTGTGTCTCCTCCCTTCTATGATCTACTTCCCATGGGGCTCAATAATTCTCAGTGGCTCTCCTGGACCCTCAAAATGTGGCCCCAGGTCCTAAACCTGACCCAAAAAGCTGCCTAATGAACATTCCAGGCTAACCTTCCCTGCTCCTAAGATATATACTGTTAGAGCTTAAAGACGCTCTTAACTTTCTTTGCCCTTTACTTCTTGCACTGTTCCTTTGTCCCATATCTTTGTCTTTACAAATTTCACACAGTGTTTGAAAGATAAATGTACTCGATCCAGACTTAGTTCTTGAAGAAATAAAAATTGAGCTCAAATGTCTAGACCTTCATGAAGTCTCTCTTGAACTCTCTCCCTGAATCTACATAGATAATTTTCCCCTTTGTGAATTCTCGTGGAATTAAAGCCTTCAGCTGAGAAGCCTTCACCATTTTCAAATATGTTCCTATTCCCCTCAGTAGGCAAGAGGGGAATAAAATAAGATTTGCTGGTAATCATTAAATTATCCTCAATTTTTACTTTATTATTTTAAGAAGTTGTGGTATAAGGATAGAAGTACTGGAATTTTAGTCAGATATCTTAAATTCGAGTCCTGGTTCTGACACTAAATTTGCAAATTTCCTGGACTTCATTCTTTTATAATCAATAAAATCTATCTAATAATACTTTTTTATCACAAGGCTATCGTGAAGATTAAAAGAGATGATTGAATAAAACATTTCATAAGTTGTAAAGTGCTCCACACTTTTAAAGGAATGATGATATTCTCAAATTCAAAATTTTACTAACATTCTTGAAGACCTGCTCTAGGCCAAGCATTTCCTATATTTGATCTCATTTTATCCTCCCAATAGCTTTATATTTTTATTCCTTATTTTACAGATAATGTACTATAAGATGTACTATAAATTAAATGACTAATCACAAGACTGGAAGGTTGAAGAGTTTTTAATACCTTAATTTCAAATCCTAAGTTCTTTCTGCCACTCATAGCAATGCCTTCACATGGCAAATATTTACAGTTATACAGTGTAGAGGTCAAGAGCATGTGCTTTCAAGACAGCTGTCTGAATCAAAGCCAGGATTTACCATTTATGAGCTGAGTGACCTTTCCCAAGCCACTTAACCTCTCTGTGTCTCAGTTTCATTTCTGAAATGGGTATAATAAGTACTTTCCCCCAAAAGTTGTTGCAAATATTAAATAAGTTTATTCATGTGTCTTAAGCATAGGCTCCTTAAAAGAGCTGAGGCAGGGATTATCATGTAAATGATTTATTGAGGGAGTATTGTCAGAGAAAGGAAGCCAGATAGGGCAGGAGGGAAAAGCTAAGCCAGAGGGGCTCTCACCAGAAGACTAGCTTCAGTCAGTTGCCACTTGGAGCTGTGAATCATTCATTACACCATAAAGTTGGTCTCACCTTCATCAAGAGGGGTTGTCTGTTGTGCTCTCTCAGCCAGTCATTGGCTATAGGCCGCCCCATCCTGGGGTGGGGTGCACACCTTCCTAGGTTAAATGGCTTCCTTTTGATGGAGGGCAATTTTCTGTAGAACAGGTCAGCTGTGAGCAGTTTGCAGGCTGCACATATGAGCTCTGGGGATGGGCCAGCCCAACTGGTCAGCACACCAACAGGATCTCCTACAACACAAAGAGTGCTTAGAGCAGCTTCTAGCTTGGAAGTTGCCAATAGAGGTAGTTTTCCTTATACTATTTTGCCCTGTAAGTTTTCTCACAATGTTTTGAATGTTCAGGTTTAGCTTTCTAACCAGAATGTATGTTCTTTAAGGTCAGGGACCAATTCTAGAACTCTGCCCACTGGGCCACTCACCTGCAACCTTAAATCGTTGCATTGGGATGACTGCCCAGCAGTTCTACTTTATGTCTGATACTGACGGTAAGACCTCTGCCTTCCTTCTTTTCTTACCCAAATGGCTGCTTTTTATTACAAAATGTGATAATAAGTTAGACTCCTTTCTATAATTTTTTCAGGGGGAATCTCCCCTTACGGAGTTATGTGTGAAAGAATATAATTGTATTTTTATCTGTGCCAGACACATTTTCTGCTAACATTGTGCTCAATACAATTCCCCCAGATTTGTTATTTTATTTGTGAACTGAGTTTGTCAATATTTTAAGTGATAGTTATTAGACAAGTCAGACATACTCTTATATTTGCCAATGCAGACTTGCTCTGGAATAATTACTTTTTAATATCTAAAGCAATTCAATTGATCAGAATATTGATCCTGTTCTCATTTTTGATCATTGTGCCATTGATTTAACATTATCATTGCCTTACCAAGCAGGGTAGAATACGAGGTGTCTTGTGCATTCATCTTTGTTAAAAGATAAATGCATGAGACAGGCTTTAAAAGCTTTTTAAAGTGCAAGATGCTGGAACTGCATTTTCAATCTGCATTCTCTCCTGCTGTTTTATGGAATATATTGAAAATGTGCCTCTTAGAGGTCAGATCATTTCTTTCTTCAAGTGGAAAAAAAGATATAAGTAATATATTAAAAGGCCCCTAGGATAATATCCAGAAATTAGAAGAACCTTATTCTATATTCAGACACCCCTCCTCTTGAACCTTATGACTCATCAAAATAGGAATCACAATTCATCTTTTTCTAGCTAACTTCAGACTTTTGCATTTTTAGGGTTTATTGGGATGATCAAGTAGGACAGCTTTTTTTTTTCTAAATTCTCCCCCTCTGTCCTTCTTCTCCCTTATGGTAATTTGGAAAGGCAAAGACTGAATACAAAGGCTTGAGAAACTCTCAGTTTTTATCTAATTCAAAATCTATTAATTAATTCAAATGTTTTTCAATTCTTCAGTTCCCAAACACTTTAATATATTTTTCTTTTGTAGAAAAACATTCTCTGCATGTGCTATATTCAGAAAACATCATTAGGATGATAATTTCCAATAAGTAAACATAAATAATCAGTATCTAAAAAAGAAACATTTGGCACTGAAAAAAGTGACAGTGTTTTTCAAATGAGAAAATAGCAAGCTAAATTATTTGTTATTAGTGTCTTCTAATCTACAGACATAATAGAATAGATATTTTCTTTTTATGAATAAGATTTTATAAGCATATATGTTAATTTATACAGGTCTGAATGCTGTTCCTTATTTGTGCTTTAATCTGCATTGAAGTTCTCGATCATTTCTAGTCATAGTTTGATGAAAATATATCTGCCTTCTTTGATTGCCTAGCTTACAGCTTGAAGTATTTCAGTAAGTCTTTCCAAAACATGGATCAGTTTGCTTTCATCTATTAAGGAAGGTCCCCTTTCATTTACTTTAATTAATTGTTAATAGATTGTTCTCTCTTAGTCATGAAAAAATCATGGTAATGATTCAAGAACCACTCGGGAAAGGATCCTATCTTTAAGTATGAAAGGTGAGCCAATTATGAAAGGCCCTTGTACCAAGATAGAAGCTGCAGAATGCCCCAATGGTCAGTGGGAGTCAGTGGGGTTTTAACATGGGGAGTGTTACAATCTGGGGAGCGTTTGGGGGAGATTTATCTGGTGGGATGGGAACAAAATTAGAGACAGAGAGATGAGTTTCATGGAAAAATATACTAATACAAGTGAAATAGGATATTAAAATGAGCTCTCTCTGTCTCTCTCTTGGCATGAGGTCCTGCTGCTGAGAACAATGGAGATCAAGTACCTCATATAGGTTTATCTGCAGGACCTGTCAAGGAGCTATCTAAAACTGCCTTTGGGAGGCTCACCACCTCTCTCAGGAAGACAACGGAAGAGTTCACATATGGGATTAGTTTGGAGTATATTGCTGGAATACTCATACTATCCTCTAAGGTGCTTCTGATCACCTTAAACCCAGTGTGAGAGTCTTCAAGGGGACATTTTGAAAAGCTTCATATGTATCATATGGAGTTTGAGGAACACAGAGGAAGGTTCTTACACATATTCAAAAAACCTTATAATAAGAGGTAAGAGCTTGTGGTATCAGTTTAAGATGAAGAGTTTGGGAGAAATATAGAAAGGAAGGGAACTGAGAAAGATGGGGCAGGGAGAAAGAGAAGGGAAGGGAGGGGAACAAAAGGCTAGGGATAAGTAGAAAAGAACAGAGAAGAGAAAAGCAAAGCTAAGAGAAGAGAGAAGGGAAGGGAAGAGATGGGATATTGAAATTCCTGTCTGCTCTGAAAATCAGTTGCTTATCCACACCAGAAATAGAGGGGTGGTCAAAGGATGCTGGAGGTTTTCCTGAGCCAAGGGAACTTTTAGGAGGAGGGTACTAGCCTGAGTCCTCTGGACCGCTTGAGGCAAGGGTGGGAGGGAGGAAGTGAACCGGAAGAGAATGGGAGTACAGTGCCAGAGGTCTAAGGATGAAGGGGAGAGGTGCAGGTGACTTCCAAGAGGAGCTCTTCATATAAAGAGGACTACAAAAGAGCTGAAAAGACTACAAAAGCTCACTATGCTGTTTTGAATCTGTTATATATGCCAGAAAAGCCATGTTCTTCTAATCCATTCTTGTGGGGGCAGACCTATTGTGGGCAAGACCTTTTGATTAAGTTGTTTCTATGGAGATGTGACCCACCCAATCCTCTTTACTAGAGTCTCTTGTAGAAGGATAAAAAGTCAGTAAAAGCCAAGAGAGCCCAGAGATGTTTAGAGAGAGAAAAGAAATGCCCAGAGACATTTTGGAGAGTCAAAATGGAGCCCAGAGAGAAAGAAAGAAGCACCCCAGAAAACAGCATCTAGTTTGCTGTTCTAGTTTGCTAGCTGCTGGAATGCAATATACAGAAACAGAATGGCTTTTAAAAAGGGGAATTTAATAAGTTGCTAGTTTACGGTTCTAAGGCCAAGAAAACATCCCAATTAAAATAAGCCTATAGAAATGCCCAATCTAAGGCATCCAGGGACAGATACCTTGGTTCAAGAAAGCTGATGAAGTTCAGGGTTTCTCTCTCAAGTGGAAGGAAGGGCACATGGCAAACACAGTCAGTTTTTTTCTCATCTGGAAAGGCACATGGTGAACACGGTTGGAGTTCCTCTCTTATCTAGAAGGGCACATGGCGAACACAGCATCATCTGCTAGCTTCTTCTCCTGGCTTCCTATTTCATGAAGCTCCCTGAGAGGCATTTTCCTTCTTCATCTCCAAAGGTCACTGGCTGGTAGACTCTGCTTCTTGTGGCTAGTTTGTTCTGTTCTGCTCTCTCTGAATCTCCTGTTTTCTTCAAAATGTTTCCTCTTTATAGGATTCCAGTAAACTAATCAAGATCCACCCAAATGGGTGGAGACATGCCTCCACCTAACCCAGTTTAACAACCACTGTTGATTAAATCACACCTCCAGGGAGATGATCAAATTACAGTTTCAAACATACAATACTGAATAGAGATTAGAAGAAACAGCTGCCTTTACAAAATGGGATTAGGATTAAAACATGGCTTTTCTAGGGTACAGATATCATTTCAAACCAGTACAGACACTAAGAATGGACATGCAGGACATAGTTCAGAGAGGTGTCCCTGGAAGAGCAAGCAAGGACCCACAGAAGTTCAGAGAGGAAGCCACTGGAACCAGAAGCTGAAAGCAATGAGCTATGGGAGTGAAGGACCAGCAGATGCCAGCCACGTGCCTTCCCATGTGAGGAACACCAGATGCCATTGGCCTTTCCTCAGAGTCAAGGCATCTTTGATGCCTTCATTTGGAAGTTTTCATGGCTTTAGAACTATAAATCTGTAACATAATAAATGCCCTTTGAAAAGGCCAACCCATTTCTGGTATATTGCATTCTGGAGGTTTAGCAAACCGAAACATTCACCAATAGAAAAAGCATCAGTTTTGAACAGCCCACTTCCAAGCCCAAAAGTTCAAACATCAGATCACCATGATACCAGCTCCTATTTCTTCACCTGAGCCTAGGCCTATGGGGATCCTCTAACAGGAGCTTCTGAATTGGGGAAGAGGGGGCAGTCCAAGGAATAAAGAAGCCCACCACAGCTCATCCCCAAGGTAGGCTTACAAGCTTGAAGTGCTATTAAGCTAGTTGTAAGAAAAGCTCTGAAATAAGACTTTGATACTATACTGAACTAGTGGTGCTCCTCGAATTAGGTTATTGTGAGGCAAAGTGACTGGAAAAGCTATCTGACCTGAGATTTCACCGAGGGACAGGGATAGAATCAATCTACAGAGGGGTCTGAAGGAACAGTGGGTAAAAAAAAGAAGTGACTTGGGGAGTTTAATGTATTTAGTCCAGTTTATTTGATAAAATGATCATATGGGTGTGCAAGATGTAAATTCTGAGCCAGAGTTCAGATAATAAGAAAAGATAGGAGGGAATGGACAACAGAGAAATGATGAGCAATGATAAGTGGCATATATTCAGTGTTTCATATGTTCCAGGAAATTATTTTATTCTATTTTTACAGTAACCTTGTGATATAAAAATCATTATCACCACTTTAAAGAAGAGGGAATGGAGACACAAATATAATCTGCCAATAGCTACATAATTGACTTTTTATTTAATCTAGCCTATGCTGCTAACTACTAAGTAGTACTACCATTTGCCTTTTAAAAAATGGATTAACGGTGTTTGTTGAAAAATCATATATGTGGAGTGTGAAACAGAAAAACAAGTTCACAGTGACTCAGAGATTTAATGCCAGTATGGCCAAACAAACACTGACACTATCATGATAGAGAAAATCAGGAGGAGACATCAATTTAGGATGAGAGTGAGAGGTTTCATTTAAACATAATTACTTTAAAAGCATTGAGGCGTTGCAGGGAGGAGAAAAGGTGGAACCAAACTGCAAAAGGGCAGTGATGGGGACATACATGTTCAAGATAGCCCTACAGGAGTGATTTTATCACTTCCTCCAGTGTGGGGAGGGTATGGTTAAAGCATTTGTAAGCTTGTTCTGTGTTTGCAGGTCCTCAAGCAGTGGAAAACCACTGAGCTTGTCTGCTCATTTGTCTGCTCTAGACTTGATCCTGAAAACAGCATGAGAGTGAAAACAGCTCAAGATGTTTGTCAGCTTTGCTTATCTGTTTCACTTGCATATCTGTCTGCTTTGCTTATCTATAGCATTCGCTTATCTGGAACATCTCCTCCTAAGCATGGGAAAATTCCTGCTTTGTTCTTAAAATTAAAGAGACCTCCTTAAGGCAGTTGGGAACCTCCCCTGGTGATCAAAGGATACCTTAACTCCAAATGGCCCCTTCACCCCATTAATAGTGAACAAAGAATAAACATGACACTCTGGCTAAAGACAGAGTCTTCCTTGCTTTCTGATTTTCTGTCCAAGGTTTTTTCTTCCCGTGCCAATTCTTTGCAGGACAAAGAATAACTGCCACACCCCAGGGAGTCTGCTGTTGGGTTGGACAAGATTACCTTTCACATATCTCTTAGGTGATTTCTGAGGCTGTGCAGAGCTATAACTCTGCACTTCTCTATTTTATAGCAGGTGTCTCTGTTATGTGTTCTTTACTAGAAGATTCTTGAATTTCCTGAGAGCAGAGCCTGTGTTTTACTCACCTTTTTATCACTAGGTTCTAGCAGAGTGGCTGTCATTGAATAGGTAATCAAGCACCTAATATTAATAGGTATAAATGATTCATTAATGTGAATAGGTGAATCTGAAGCAGTGAGCAAGGGACCTCACTGAAGAAGGTAATAAAGAGAAAAGAGACTTAAAAACAAAATTTTAGGAGCTGAAATGAGAAAGGATAAAAAAAGATGATGCAATCAAATGGGGAAAATTGGAAGAGATCCAGAAAGGGATACAGGAAGAGTTCATTTATGGTATCACATGCTTTAGAGAAGTCAAGGAGAATGAGGGGCCAAAAGTACACTGGATTTAATGAGGAACTGGTCATTTGTGATTTTAGGAGTGTAGCTTCCACCAAATGGTGAGAATGGGAACCAGGTACATATTAAAAAGAAAGATTTGAAAGCAACGACAATAGAATTTAAAAAATAATAAAATTGATAAAAAGAGATACAGGAATAATACAAAGATAGCCTGGGGTAGTAGACCAATCGAATGAAGGATTGCTTGCTAATTTACATGTTGCTTAATTGAAGAAGGAGAACTAAGAATGTTAAAACATTGAAAAACTTCAATTAACGGTATGAATGAAGCTGATCTGGCAGGAACTAAGGTAAATCAGAATACAGGGTAAAGGATGATATGGACTATATTTTAACACTTCAACTTTAGTGTGAGACCAAAGGAGGAGATGTTTATTTGGTACAAAACTTATATTTTTTGGTAGCACACTATCTAATTTAACATGAATAGTCAGTTTATTAGAACACCATAACTACATGGAATCTTGAATAGGGAGTGAGATCTTGTTGGTTTGTACAAGTTAGTTTGATACCCCAATACATTCCAGAGTAATTTGAACAGAGAATAAAAAAGTATCGGGGACTGGGGAAAAAGGAAGAACTATTAAACTTTCCCACCTGGGGTATTACTGATATCCTCGCAAACAGTGGGGACAAATAATTTAATACACTAAACTCCTGATCTTGGGGCTCACCCCTATGAAACTTATTCCCATCAAAGAGAAGCTAAGCCTACTTATAATTATGCCTAAGAGTCACCCCCTGTTCTAGTTTGCTAGCTGCCAGAATGCAATATAAGAGAAATGGAACGGTCTCTAAAAGGGGAATTTAATGAGTTGCTAGTTTACAGTTCTAAGGTTGAGAAAATGTTCAAATTAAAGCAAGTCTATAGAAATGTCCAATCAAAGGCATCCAGGGAAAGATACCTTGATTCAAGAAGGCCGATGAAGTTCAGGGTTTCACTCTTAAGTGAGAAGGCACATGGCGAACACAGCATCATCTGTTAGCTTTTTCTCCTGTCTTCTGGTTTCATGAAGTCCCCCGGGAGGCATTTTCCTTCTTCATTTCCAAAGGTCACTGGCTCATGGACTCTCTGCTTTGCGGTGCTGCAACATTCTCTGCTCTCTCTGAATCTCCCATTCTCTAAAATGTTTCCTCTTTTATAGGACTTCAGAAACTAATCAAGACCCACCCAAATGGGTGGAGACATGTTGTCACCTAATCCAGCTTAACAATCACATTTGATTAAATCACACCTCCAGGGAGATGATCTGATTACAGTTTCAAGCATACAGTATTGAATAGGGATTATTCTGCCTTTATAAAATGGGATTTAGATTAAAATATGGCTTTTCTAGTGGACATACATCCTTTCAAACCAGCACACACCCAGAGAACCTCTTTTATTGCTCAAATGTGGCCTCTCCTCGAAACTAACTCAGCAGGTGAACTTACTGCCCTCCCTGCTATATGGGACATGACACCTAGGGGTGGAAATCTCCCTGGAAACATGGGACAGAACTCCCTGGGATGAGCCAGGACTCAGCATCATGGGATTGAGAAAGCCTTGACAAAAAGGGGTAGAGAGAAATGAGACAAAATAAAGTTTCAGTGGCTGAGAGATTTCAAACAAAGTCAAAAAGGTTATCCTGGAGGTTATTCTTATGCATTATATAGATATCTCTTTTTAGTTTATGGTGTATTGGAGTGTCTGAAGGGGGTACCTGAAACTGATGAACTGAATTCCAATAGCCTTGATTCCTGAAAATGATTGTATTACGATATAGCTTTTACAATGTGATTCTGTAATTGTGAAAACCTTGTGGCTGATACTCCCTTTATCCAGGGTATGGACAAATGAGTAAAAAAAATAATGACAAAAATAAATAAGTAATATGGGGGTAAGGGGTTAAAGAAAAATTGGGTAGTGATCAATGAAGGGGTAAAGGGTATGGATGTATGGGATTTTTTTTTTCTGGAGTAATGTAAATGTTCTTAAAATGTTTATTTTGAGATGATTTGATTACAGTTTCAAGCATACAGTATTGAATAGGGATTATTCGGCCTTTATAAAATGGGGTTTAGATTAAAACATGGCTTTTCTAGGGGACATACATCCTTTCAAACCAGCACACACCCAAAGAACCTCTTTTATTGCTCAAATGTGGCCTCTCCTCGAAACCAACTCAGCAGGTGAACTTACTGCCCTCCCTGCTATGTGGGACATGACACCCAGGGGTGGTCATGATGAATACACAACTATGTGATGAAAGCATGAGCCATGATTGTATAATTTGGACTGTATGATGCATGAAGATATCTCAATAAAAATATTTTTAAAAAACACAGAGGGAAAGAGCCATTATAACAAGGGTTAATGACGATTAAGCCTTGAGAGAAGATAGTTTATTAGTCCTATCAGTGAGAAGTTATTCTTTCTGTATGGCTTTTTTTAATCCCCCTGCATAATGCCTTTTTGAGCATTAAATGTTGTAAACCTGGGCAACACTAAAACTTGTGAAGAAGTGTTCCATTGAGGGTACTCTAGAGAGAGTATTTGTCATATTTAGTCACTTAGCATATTTTTAAAAAAACATTTTTGCATAAGATAATATATAAAAAATGAAAAAAAAATAATTTTCAAAGCACTCTTCGACAAGTAGTTATAGAACAGAGCCCAGAGTTTCTCATGGTTGGTATTCCATCATCTCAGATTTTTCCTTCTAGGTGCTCCAGTACACTGGAGACTAGAAGGAGTGTATATATATATGTATATATATATATTTTATCATCACACAACTTTTTTTGTGTGAAAAACAACATATATACAAAAACCAATAAATCTCAAATCACATTGAAAAATTAGTCATAGAACAGATCAGAATTTGGTATGGCTTACAATTCTACAATTTTAGGTTTTTACTTCTAAATGCTCTAAGATACTAGAGACTAAAAGAAATATCAATATAATGATTCAGCAATCATACTCATTTTTTAAACCCTACGTTCTCTGTAGAACTCCACCTTCATCTTTGATCTTTCTCTCACCCTTTAATGGTATTTGGGCGATGCCCATTCTAACTTTTTCATGTTGGAGAGGGATATAGGGGATAGGGGGACGGAACTAGTTGATGTTCTAGAGAGGGTGTTCCCTATGCAATTCAGAACTTACCTGGTCTAGGGACCCATCTGGAGGTTGTAGGTTTCTGGAAAGTTACCCTAGTGCATGGAATTTTTGAAGAATCTTATATATCACCCTACATATTCAATCAAGGGCTTGGCCTATTGATTTGGTTGTCCCTAATTTTTGTTATAGTATCAGAGGTTTCCCTGGTGGTAAAGTTTAATACTACTGTATTTTTTCTCCCATCCCTCAAGGGATTTAGCCAATACTTTTTGGTTATCTGCTTAATATACTCTGGAATATACTAGGCATTACATTAAGCTCTATGGGGTTAAAGACCCTCATTTTTATTCTAGGTTCCCTGTGCTTGGATTGTTTAAATGATCTGTCCAGATAGTTTGAGTTAGATTATGTGCCATAGGAAATTTAGGTTCTGGACAAAATAACCCTTTTTCCCTTTGGTCTCAAAGAGTAGATGAGGTTCTAAAATATAGACAATGTCTTCCTTACCCCTGTATTCTAAATTGCCTTAATCCCAACCTGATTAGGTTCATTCTTATCTCTAAAAGCCAGGTTATACATATATAAAAGAGCATCTCAAAATCCAGAAATAATAATGACCACTCTGGACTAAATGTCACTGTTATAAGAGCTTACAATCTTGGTCCCTGTTTTCTTATAAACATTTTCTAAATGAGACTGTACAGTAATTGTTCTTTTGTTTCTGGTTAACTTTGCTTTGCCAAATGTCCCCCAGGTTCATTCACAATTTTGCATACCTCATAACTTCATTCCTTTTTGTCGCAGCACAAATATTTGATCATATGTATATACCATCATTCACCAATCTACTTCTCAGTCAGTGCATCGTTCAGCCACCTCCCCTCATTAGGCATCATGAATAATGCCCAAAGTCAACAGTCCATCAACACTCTCAATTTTAGATAATTTTATTGTTATCAGGAGAAAGATAACCAGTAAACACACCTTTACCTGCTGAAAATGTCTTTGTCACTGCTTTCAACTTCTCTGGATATATACCGAGGAATGCTATTGCAGGGTTACAGGGCAACTCAATATTTAGTTTCCTAAGTAACCACCAAACTGTCTTCCATAGTGGCTGTACCATTATACATTCCCTCCAGCAGTGCATAAGTGTCCCCATTTCTCCATATCCTCTCCAACATTTGTAGTTTCCTGTTGTTTAATAGCAGCCATTTTTATAGGTGTGAGGTGGTATCTCATTGTAGTCTGTATTTCCCTTAGAGCTGATGAAAACGAGCATCTCTTTAGCCATCTGTATTTACACTTAAAATGCCTACTCATATCTTTAGCCCAATTTATATTGGGTGGTTTGTTCTTTTATTGTTGAGTTGTATGATCTCTTTATGTATACAGGATATGAAACCTTTGTCCAATGTGTGATTTCCAAATATTTTCTCCCATTGAGTTGGCTGCCTCTTCACTGTTTCAACAAAGTCTTTTGAGGCCCAAAAGCATTTGATTATGAGGCATTCCCATTTATCTACTTTTTTCTTTTGTTGCTTGTACTTTGGGTGTAAAGTTTAGGAAGTTACTTCCTATTACTAGATATTGAAGATGTTTCCCTACATTTTATTCTAGAAGCTTTAGGGTACTAGTTCTTATATTTAGGTATTTGACCCACTTTGAGTTGTTTTTTTTATAAGGTGTAATACAAGGGTCCCTTTCATTCTTTTGGCTATTGATATCCAGTTCTACCATGACCATTTATTAAAAAGAGTATTTCATCCCAGTTCAATGGATTTGGGGGCCTTGTTGGCCATAGATTTGATGGTCTATTTCTGGGCTCTTGATTAAATTCCATTGGTCAATACTTCTATCTTTGTGCCAGTACCATGCTGTTTTACCCAATGTGGCTTTATACTAAGTTTTATATTCAAGAAGTGTTAATTCTCCCACTTCCTTCTCTTTTAGAATGATTTTAGCTATTTGGGGGTCTCTTTCCCTTCCAAATAAATTTAGTAACTAGCTTTTCCAGATTTTCAAAGTAAGTCATTGGAATTTTGACTGGTACTTCATTGAATCTGTATATCAATTTGGGTAGAATTCACATCTTAACTATATTTAACCTTCCTATCCATGAGCAGGGAATGTTATTCCACATATTTAAATCTTTGATTTCTTTTAGGAATGTTATGTAATTTTCTATGTACAAGTCCTTTACATCCCTAGTTAAGTTCATTCCTAGGTACTTGATTCTTTTATTTGCTATTTTGAGTGGAATTTTTTCCTTAAATTGATTCCTCAGTTAAGTTATTGGTTGTGTATAGAAACATTACTGATTTTTGCATATTAATTTTATATCCCACCACCTTGCTGAATTTGTTTATTAGCTCAAGTAACTTTGTTGTAGATTTCTCAGAATTTTCCAAGTATAGTTTCATGTCATCTGCAAATAATGAAAATTTTACTTCTTCCTTTCCAATTTGGTTGCCTTTTATTTCTTTTTCCTGCCTGCTTGCTCTAGCTAGGCCTTCTAGTATAATGTTGAATAATAATGGTGACGGTGGGCATCCTTGTCTCATTTCTTATCTTAGGGGGAAAGCTTTCAGTCTCTTACTATTGAGTATGATGCTATTGGTTTGTCATATATGTCCTTTACCATATTGAAAAAGTTACATTTGATCCCTACCTTTTGAAGTGTTTTTATCAGAAAAGGATGTTGAATTCTGTTGAATGGTTTTTCAGCATCAATTAGATGATTATGTGATTTTTTCTCTTTTGATTTGTTAATGTCCTGTATGATATTAATCGATTTCCTTGTGTTAAACCATCCTTGCATTCCTTGTATAAACCCCACTTGGTCATGGTGTCTAATTCTTTTAATGTGTTGTTGGGTTCACTTTGCTAATATCATGTTGAGAATTTTTGCATCTATGTTCATTACAGAGATTGGCCTGTAGTTTTCCTTTCATTTAGCATCTTTATCCAGTTTTGCTATTTGTGTAATGTTAGCTTCATAACATGAGTTAGGTAGTGTTCCTTCTTCCTCAATTTTTTGGAAAAGTTTGAGCAGAGTTAGTGTTAGTTCTTTTTGGAATGTTTCATAAAATTGCTCTGTGAAGCCATCTGGCCCTGGGCTTTGCTTTGTAAAAAAATTTTCGATGACTGATTGAATTTTTTGACTTGTGATTGGTTTGTTGAGATCTTCTTTCTCTTCTTGAGTCTAGCTTTTTCATGGGTTTCTAGGAATTTGTCCATTTCATTGTCTAGTTTGTTGGCATATAGTTGCTCATAGCATCCTGTTATAATTTTTTTTATTTCTTCAAGGTCTGTAGTAATGACCCCCCCTCTCATTTCTGATTTTATTTGTATCCTTTCTCTTTTTTCTTTATCACCTTTGCTAGTGATCCATCAATTTTATTGAATTTCTTAAAGAACCAAGTTTTTGTTTTATTGACTCTTTCTATTGTTTTTTTTTTGTTGTTGTTGTTCTCCCATTCATTTAATTCTGCTTCAATCTTTGTTATTTCTCTTCTTCTATTTGCCTTGGGTTAGCTTGCTATTCTTTCTCAAGTTCCTCCAGGTGAGCAGTTAAAGACTCAATTTTTGCTCTTTTCCTCTTTTCTTTTTTTTCACATGGGCAGGCACAGGGAAATGAACCTGGGTCTCCAGCATGACAGGTGAGAACTCTGCCACTGAGCCACTATTGCCCACCCTGGTCTTTCTTTTTTAATATAGGCATTTAGTGCAATAAATTTCCTTCTCAGCACAGTCTTTGTTATATCTCATAAGTTCTGATATGTTGCATTCTCATTTTCATTAGTCTACAGAGAGCTCCCAATGTCTCTAGCAATTTCTTCTTTGACTCACGAGTTGTTTAAAAGTGTGTTATTTAATCTCCATATATTTGTGAAAGTTCTTGTTCTTTGGTGGTTATTGATTTCCAACTTCATTTTATTGTGATTAGAGAAAGTGCTTTGAATAATTTCAGTGTTTTTAAATTTATAAAGACCTGTTTTGTGCCACAGCATATGATCAATCCTGGAGAATGTTCCATGAGCACTAGAGAAGAATGCATATCTTGGTGTTTTGGGGTGCAACAACCTATACATGTCTGCTAGGTCTAATTCATTTATCAAGTTATTTAACTTCTCTATTTCCTGGTTGATCTTCTGTCTGGTTGTTCTATCTATAGAGGAGAGTGGTGTTTTATTAAGACACCAGCATATAGCTGGATTATATTTCTTAATTCACTCTGCCAATAGGTATCTTTTAATTGGTAAGTTTATTGCATTAATATAAAGTTATTACAGTAAAAGTATTTCTTGAATCCACCATCTTATCCTTTGGATTTTATATGTCAAATCTCTATATTCTTTTCCCTCTTTCTCTTTTTATCCTTTAAGTGATCCTTACTGGTACTCTTCAATTCTGTGCCCTATTCCAGGGCTCCATCTCCTGTCTTTTTTTTTTTTTTTTCCTGCCAGCAGAACTCCCTTTAGTATTTATTGTAGGACTGGTCTCTTGTCAGCAAATTCTTTCAATATTTGTTCGAATATGGAAATTTTAATCTCTCCCTCAGTTTTGAAAGACAATTTGGCTGGTGTGCTGGTTTGAAAGGATTTACATACCCTAGAAAAGCCATGTTTTAATCTTAATCCCATTTTATAAAGGCAGCGGTTTCTTCTAATCTTTATTCAGTACGTATGTTTAAAACCATAATTAGATCATCTCCCTGCAGATGTAATTCAATCAAGAGTGGTTGCTAAACTGGATTAGGTGGAGATGTGCCTCCACCCATTTGGGTGGGTCTTGATTAGTTTACTGGAATCCTATAAAAGAGAATGATGAGAAAGAAAGCAAGGAGATTCAGAGAGATCAGAGAATGCTGCAGCACCATGAAGCAGAGAGTCCAACAGCCAGGGCTTTGGAGATGAAGAAGGAAAACACCTCCTGGGGTGCTTCATGAAACAGGAAGCCAGGAGAGAAAGCTAGCAGATTACACCATGCTCATCATGTGCCCTTCCAGCCAAGAGAGAAACCATGATTGTGTTTACCGTTGGCCTCATTTGAGAGAGAAACCTTGAACTTCATTGTTCTTCTTGAACCATGGTATCTTTCCCTGGATGCCTTTGATTGGACATTTCTATAGACTTGTTTTAATTGGGACATTTTCTTAGCCTCAGAACTGTAAACTAGCAACTTACTAAATTCCTCTTTTTAAAAAGCCATTCTGTTTCTGGTATATTGCATTCTGTCAGCTAGCAAACTAGAACAGCTGGGTACAGAATTCTTGACTGGAAGTCTATTTCTTTTAGGATCTTAAATATATCATACCACTGCCTTCTCACCTCCATAGTGCCAATTGAGTAGTCCAAACTCAGTCTCATATGGTTTCCCTTTTATGTAGCAGGTTGTTTTTCTCTTGCCGCTTTCAGGGTTTTCTGATTCTCTTCAACATTTGACAGATTTATTAGTATGTGTCTTAGGGAAGGCCTATTTGATTTATTCAATTTGGAGTTCATTGGGATTCTTTGATTTGCATATTTATGTCCTTTATAAGTGTTGCAATGTTTTCTCCCATTATATCCTTAACTAATCTTCCTAGCCCTTTAATCTTCTCTTCTCCTTCTGGGATACCAGTGATTCATATATTTGTGTGCTTTGTTTTGTCCATCATTTCCCTGAGGTCCAATTCAAATTTTTCAATCTTTTTTGCCATTTGCTCTTTTGTGTTGAAAATCAATTGCCTTGCCCTCTAATTCACTTATTCTTTCTTCTGCCACTTCAAATCTTCTGTTGTATGTTTCTAGTATATTTTTTATTGGGTCTACAGCATCTTTAATCCTGTGATATCTGCTATTTTTCTATTTATTCTTTCAAATTCCTCTTTATGTTCTTTTAGTGTCTTCTTGATCTCCTTTTTGTCATTCCACTGATTTCATATAGTAGAGTTATATGACTATCTTTGAGTAGTTGTTACAAAGTCTGTGTCTTCTGTGGTATTTTAATTTGGCCATTAGGCTGGGCTATGTCTGTTTTGATATGTTTAGTGATCTGTTGCCTTCAAGGCATGTAAATATCTTGATAGAGTTATTTGGTAGTTGATTTCCTTCAGTTTTTTATTTGTGGGATTGATGTGGAGCAGGATGCAGGATGTGGGGAGGAGGACAAATGTGCAGTGATAGGGTGCAGTGCAGGAATAGGCACAGGTATAGGCACAGGTTGCAGACACTATGCTGGTGCCTGTGAGCATAGGGTGTGTGGCAAGGGGTGTGGAGGTGCGATGTAAGGGCTGTAGGGGCAAGATGCAGCTCAGGCAGTCCTTGGAGCACAGGTGCAGGGTGTAGCAAGGGGGGCACAGAGGTAGGGAGCAATAGGAGGCAGATGGGGGATGCTGTGTGGTTGCACAGGGACTGATGCACAGGGAGGATTTGGGTGGGTGTGTAGAGCATGGGGGTTGGGTATATCAAGGTATACAGCAGGTGGCACTAAAGTTGGGCTACAGGGAGGGCGGGGCCCAGGTGTGTCCTTGTGCATGGGGGTTCATGATGGGGCACTTGGATCATGATGGTGGGGGGAAGGGTAAGGGGTTCAGGTGCATGGGGTGTGGGGTGAGTTGCGGGGCAGGGTGGCACACATGAGGGTAGTGTGTTTGAATAACACAATTTGGCTTACTTCCTGGTCCTGGTCTCCCAATCCGTGGACTCATGAGGGCTCTGGGCTTCCGTTTGGAAAGGGGCGCACTAAGCTATTTGCATTAATTGGACAGTCTCCAGTTCTCTGCATCTCAATTCTTCAGCTTTGGCATCCAGGGCCTCCCTATGTGATTTAGAAGGCCCTCCCAGATCACTTACACCCTGGAATTGCTGTCCCAGTCAACTTCCTGTCCTTTCTCTACCTGTTCCTTGGAGCAGGGGTGAACTCGACCTGTCCTATTCTGCCGTCTTCCTGGAACTGTCAATTAGCATCTTTTAATCACGTTCTCTATGTTTTGTTCATTTTCTACATTGGAAGACATTATTTACCTTCTAGCTTCCATTTCAGCTGGGACGCAGACTTATGATCTAGATTCAGTGATCACACACACCTGAGCAAGATAGCACAGTTGGGGTATGCTCTGTGGGATCTGTATTGGTGCTGTCTGTAGACAACAAAGGGGAAGTAGTGTTAGGTTTTCAGCTATAGAAGGGGTGGTGGTTCTAGAGATCATATTCTGGCCTCAGTGGCTGTGGAGCAAGATGGGCTGCCTGTGTTTGATACAGTGGAAATGAACCTGCCAGCAGTACCATGGCTTGAATAGGTATTGGTTCCATCCAATATTAAGCCCTCGGGGAGCTTGTATACATCACTCTTCGTGGCCCTTTATTAATTCCTTTTCTGCTTGTTTTGGTTCGCTAAAGCTACCAGAATGCAATATACTAGAAATGGATAGGCTTGATTTATTAGGTTACACATTTACAGTCCTAAGGCTATGAAAATGTCTGAATTTAAGGCAACAAGAAGATACCAGGACTCTGAAGAACAGTATCTGGAACACCTCTGTCAGCTAGGAAAGCAGGCAGCTGGCATCAGCTGGTCCTTGCTCCCCAGTTTGTTGCTTTCAGCTTCTGATTCCAGTGGTTTTCTTTCTGTGTTCTGTAGGTCTTCTCTTAGTGTCCTGGGGGCCTTTCTCTCTCTAAGCATCTGTGGATCCTCTCTTGGCTTCTCCAGGGAAAACTCTGGAATTCATCTCTTAGCTTCCCTTGGCTGTCTCCAAGTTCTGGGAACTTCAGGTTCTGTGGGTCCTTGCTTAGTATATCCTGTAGTGAACTGTCTCCAAGGTCTGTGCTTTCTCAAAAATTTCTCCCTCTTAAAGAACTCCAATAAGAAGATTAAGCTCCACCTCGAATGGGCAAAGTCACATCTCTATGGAAACAGTCTAATCAAGAGGCCCTACCCAGCAGTATGTCTGCCCCCACAAGATTGGATTAAAAGAACATGTTTCTTTTCTGGGTCACATAACAGCTTCAAACCAACACATTGCTTAAACCGGAGTACAGACCAGTGCTTGTATAATATTTCCCATTTTAGGTTCCAAAGTTTTGAAATTCTGGCAATACAGGCATTTATTTATTTATATAAATTTTATTTTAAAATTTCATTTAATAACACTCTATACCTATGAAGCCACAGCTCCCCTTTCTCCCATCCCTTCATTTCCCTGCTAATCTCCAAACTGCTTTCTGTCTCTACAAATTTGCTATTTCTGGATATTTCATATAAGTGAAATCATACAATATTTGCCCTTATGTGCTTTGTTTATTTCACTCAGCCTAATGTTTGCAAGGTTCATCCATGTTGCAGTATGTCTTGGAACTTCATTCTTTCTTACGTTGAATAATACTTCATTGTGTGTAGGTATGAAGATTTTGTTTTTCCACTCATCTGTCAATGGACACTTAGGGTGTTTCCACCTTTTGACTACTACGAATAATGCTGCTATGAACACTGGTATTCAAGTATCTGTTTGAGTCCTTATTTTCAGTTTCTTTGAGTATATATCTGGGAGTAGAATTGCCCAGTCATATGGTAATTCCACATTTAACTTTCAGAGAATCCGCCATACTGCTTTCCAGAATGGCTGCACTATTTTACATTCCCATCAACAAAGTATAAAGGTACCAATTTTCCACATCTTCTCTAACACTTGTCATTTTCCATTTTTTAAATAATAGCCATCCTAGTGGGTATAAAGTGCTATCTTTTTGTGGCTTCACTTTGCCTATCCCTAATGGCTATTAATGATGTTGAACATCTTTCCATATGCTTTTTGTCCATTTGTGTCCCTTCTTTGGAAAAATGTCTGCTTAAGTATTTTCATGTAATAATTTCACAGGCAAATGTCTTTTCCCTAGCTTCCACTCCAACAATGGGGGTGAGAAGATAGGGTATTAGGAATTTAAAGCACTATGGGAAACTTAGGACCAGGGAGATAGTCATTGTAGAATGATTTATTTTTATGAAAATGAAATATCAATAAAGAAAAGAAATAATAATGGTTGCTGTATAAAATTTTCATTTAGTGTTCCTTACTTGGTAGAAACTTATCAAGCTCTCCGTCTTCCATATTAATGAAATGCTTATAAGTAATTTTGTATTCTTATGCAAAGACAGTTCCGTTCCTTTTTGTTTCTAGATCCTCATCAAAATATCCCAAGCTTTTGTGGGTTTTAGTGCATGGAAAATTAACTTCTGCTACTTGGGTCTTACATGTTAAGTATTGTATCTTTGAGTCCTCTTTTCAGAAATGAAGTGTGATATGATGCTTGAAATACAGACTTTTGAATAACATATATTTCACCTATGCATATCCTAAGTTGGTCACTTTATCTTGCTGTACTGCCTATAACCTCCAGATAGTTCTCTTCTTTCAAAATTTTTCCTGCAAAGCAGAGAAGTGACCCTAATTGATACAAATGTATAAATTTATCATTTAATTTATAAATTAAATGATAAATAAATTATTAAATTTATACCTTTTTAAAAGGTCTTTAAACCCACTGAACCTATATGATATTTATACAAATGTATAAATTACGTACATCTGTGTGTATGTGCATTTTTTTTGTATACTGTACAGTGGGATCACATTTCATTCTTTTTCCATGTGAGTATCCCCTTATTGTAGTACCATTTGTTGAATTTTTTCTTTGTTTGGTTTTTCATTTGTTTGCTCATTTGCTTATTTGGGAAGTGCATGGGCCAAGAATCGAACCCACGTCTCCTGCATGGCAGGTGAGAATTCTACCACTGAATTACCTTTGCACTCCCTGTAGGCACTTTTGTGGGTAGATGTAAATGTATCTAGTGGAGCTCTGATATAAACTTCTAATTCCTTTTCACTAAAGATTTTTTGAAAACTTTATCCAAGCAGAGCTAGGACATTGCTTTCAGTTTGTTTTAGTCTGGACTCTTTCCCCTTTTCTGGACTCTCCAAACTGGATGTTCTTCACCCATTTATGTTACGTTATGTTCACAGTGCCACTTTCTACAGTAAAATTGCTCTCTTTTATCACTATTTGCAGGAAAGGTTTTTTGTCACTTATGCATTCATTCAAAGGTCGCAATAAACAAAGTGGATAGGGGCATAATATTCTGTTCCTGTTTTTAAAGTGCTGACTATGATAGTAATTTTAGTTTTTTGCTATAATCTATAAAAAAGGACAGTTATTTGAATCTTGAGTCTGTAAGAAATGAAATCTATGTGTATACTTACTCATTAATTAATTCAACTAACAAAAATTAATTTAGAAATTGTTAATACCTATTTAAAGCAAAAATGTGGTTTTTGAAAAAAACAACTGATTAAGAAAAAACAAACATGAACAATCTGGATCTCATGGACCTCGAAGAGTCCAATGTGGGCTTTAGGGGAATTTGAAATAACTTTTTTTCTTTCCCCATGATGACAACATCAGCATTTGAATTTCTTCCTATATTTAGGGTTCATAAACTGAGGAGTGTGGACTAAGAAAGAATCTGTGGATGGACCCCTTTTTAAGAAATCTTTTGGGCCCACTGAACCTATATGACACTTTTTTTCCTTATGTGGGAGAGGACTCATAGCTGTCATTATTGTCACCATCCTTCTTCTGCTTGATTATCCTCCCTCCCCTGCCTCCACCCTCCCCCCCACCTCACGGTTCCCGCCATCCAGCCTCCAGCTCCTCCCACTTAGCCAACTTGTAATCTGCTTACTCCCCTAGCAACTGCGTACGTCACAAAACCTCAAGCCCACCCCCTCAGTCCGTGCCAACCTGCAGCTGCCTCGCGGCGGTGCCCCTCCCAGTCCACCTCTCTCCGCCC